>JANQAP020000014.1:6882578-6894472 GCA_026874005.2 Erythroxylum coriaceum
GCCCTTTTTCAACTAAAATATCCCTTGCTTTATTATCAAGATTATCCCAATTTCTAGGATCATAAATATCCAATATAAGGCTTATTTGCTCATTTGCCTTTAAATTTCCTAAAGTGGATGCATTTGGTACATGATCATGCTCACTCATATTTCTAATATCCTCATGAATATGAATCTCATCACTTAAGTTTTGTTTATGTTGTTTAAAACTACCTTCACCTAATTCCTCGGGACTCTAACTAGAGGAGCCTACTCTTTTAATAAATTTATTAATTGCTCCTTTTTGGGATTCCATCAACTGTTCTACTTGTTTTTTTTTTCCTTTTTTCACTTCCAGTCAAATACTTTTTAGGCGACATAATATAACCTAATTATAACACAGTTGGACTAGAAAAGGAACAAAAGCACCTGTATAAAATTGGAAGAAGTATGCAGGCACAACCAAATACCAATAGCTTCACAATATATCATAAAGATATATCAATGGTTTTATATTTGTGATAAAGGAAAAAATAAATAGAAATATTTAATATCTAATATTAAAAAATGAAAAAATGAAGAGCAATTTTTAATGATAGGGAAACACTAATTTTTAAAAATACAAGAAATTAACATACTTAGGAAAAATACAGAAAACAATATTATAATTTATTAAATATTCTTAGTTTCCGAGGTCAAATATTATCCTATTCTATAAGCTGTGGAAATGATTGAATATTATTCCTATTCTATAAGATGTGGAAATGATTGATTATTATTATTATTATTATTACGACATGTTTAATAAAATCATACGTATTTTTATAATAAAGAATACCATTTATGTAGTCTTTGAATTGAGTAACTTAAATTATTTGATTTAGTCTTATTATCACTAAACTTACGTGAACTTTACAAGAACACAAATCTAACAATTATTACCTTACTTGTGACAAAGTATAATAAAAATTAAAATTATAAAAATTAAATTATTTATTAATATTTAATTATTTTATAAATAATAAGTAATCTAAAAATAAAAAGGAGAACCACAAATAAATACAATATTATTTAATATTAATGTTATGATTTAAAATGCTAATATAATGTCCACGTTAATGACAAATTACAAATTAATTATAACATATTTAAATATTTAATAAGCTCAAAATACATTAAAAAATCAGAAAATTTACCTTTAAATTACACTCAAAACTCAGAAGACAAAATCGTGAAAATTTTTTACTGTCAATTTTTGTGTTGGAGTACTCTAGATGCATGTGTTGATGAAAATAAAAAAATTAGAAGATAAAAATACATCTAAATATTTCAATACCATTTATAATTAACAAGTTAACTTTGAAAGTTAAGGTCAACTTAATCAATATTGAAGTTGCAACATTACTCCACGTCTCCACCAATGTTCTCTACATTTATACTACATTTATTACACACACAATGTTGGAAGTTGCCTCGTTACTCCACCAGGCACCAACGTTCTTTGCATTCAATGCTTACTTGAAGGCTAAAGCTCGGCAATGTTACACAAATGGGGCCTTTTTTATGGTGGGCCCTGCCGACACTGGGTATGAAGGTAGAGATTAGAGTGGTGGAGGTAGCCGTATAGAAAAAGTTTGGTAGATGATCACTAATAAGATCCTATCCATATTATTGTAAGATGTAATTAGCCTTCCACATGACCAGAAGTACATGCGTAATCATCTTTTCAAAAACTTTCTATGCGTTCCAAGACTTTTTGTCCCTAAACCCTTCTAACTCTAATTAGGGGACAATGGATTATAATAAGATAATTGTAAATAGTAATAGTTAACCCAATTTAATTAGATATATCAAAATTTAACTTAAAAATTAAAATCAAATGTTCAATTACACATTATTTTTAAGGATAAGGTTACGGATATGTGCACTTTTATTAACAAAACTAGTTTACGCCCGCCTTAATTAAGTAGTGGTTAATTTAATGGATAATAAATTGCAACAAATTAGTGAATAAAAATTGTTTAAAAGTTAGCATGCCTTAATTCACATTTTTCTTCTTTTATTAGCTAATTCAAATTAACCCATCTTCAAGTTCAAGTTACGTTACATTTCCTTTTAATTCCTTATCCATGATTCACTACAGAATTGGTAATTGCAATTCCTTCCTTTTTTTCTCCTTTTTTTTTACTTTGCTAACTTGGGTTTCAAGCTCTACAATTTTAAAATGTAAAAAATAAAAAAATAAAATTTAGTTGCGCATTTGATGTAGCTGAATTTCTGAATAAAATGTATACCCTATTATCCTAAACTTTAAACTGGTCCATAAAGTTTCAAATCTTAGCTTAGGGACAAGATGCGACTTATTACTACCTCTTTATGTTATTTTGCTTTTAGTCTTTTATTTCTCAAAGCTGCACGGTGCTAGCAAACGGAACAATTTCTTAAGTTGGGGAAATGTTTTTTTTAATCAAAGAATCAATCTTCTCCTAAGCAGCATGATCTCTTCCAGTTGGAATCTCTACTTCTTACATTGTTGTAATTGAGAGTTTTCCTATTGTTCTTTGGCTTCATTGACCTTCGTAACTTTGAAGTTCTAAAGCAGGCAGATCTTTGTCTTTGTTTTTTTTTTTAATTTTTTTGTAACCAGATTCTTCTCAGCCCATGGCCTAACTTTATAATTCTACATAGGAAAATGTCGATGCCATCTATTTCTTATAATAATGAAAATAATAAAAAAATACTAGTTTTTAGAAAATAATAAATTTTATATTGTTTTTATTATAATATGAGACTCATGAGTCATAGATCGCCATAATTTGGGTCACTTATAAATTATTTTATTAAAAACAAACGAATAAAGGAGCCAACAAATTTAAGAGTAATTATATTCTTAGGCAATAATTTTGATGGTGAAGAAAATTTTCGTAAATTTAGTTATAGAAGCAAAATTGAAAAAAAGGTCAAATTAAAAATTAACAAACATAACTTACCAAAAAAAATTAACAAACATAATTTGATTTAATCAAATTTTGAATTAGAATTGGGTTTAACTTAAAAAAATTAGACTTTTAAATTGAACTTTTATGTTCGGAGGATCCAATTCAACCCAACTCAAATTTTTATGAACAAATTCAATATTAAAATTTTGGCTCCAAACTCGATCTATAAAGAGAATTTAGACTCCATAATCTCAATCCATTGCCAAACTTATATAAAGAAATAGATTAGTAAACCTTTAAGTTTAAATTGTGTTTGTTAGAGATAAGCAAGTCACCTTGGGTAGGGAGAAGGAAATGTACTCCCCGTCCTTTGATTCTTTAATTGAATGTAGACTCTTTATCCTTAACCAATGTAAAGAGATGGATTCGTCAAGTTAGCACAATATTATCAATGAAAAGAGATTAATATTTTGTTAGCAGAATGACATTATAGTATAATAGTTTATTATCCCCAAAGTTACCTCATCGCACTGAAGAAAAAAAAAAAATAATCATTGGGCTGCATGTACATTTGTTCTATTAGTATTCATGATTTTATAATGGATAGGTAGTTAAAAATACCAAAATTTTAATAGGATGCTGACTATTAGAAGAAAAGTTACTTAATTATCACAATGTTATAAATTAATACTTATTGATCTCACACATGGAAAATTATCAGTCGCATAAGATTGTTAATGAGTAAAATTGTTGGTAAACAGTATTAATGCCCCAATATTACTCTTAGAATATAATCAGGTAATTACGTCCCACACGAACTTTTTTCCGAGCAGTGCAGAGAAAAGAGAGCTAAAGATGAAACAAATTACAAAAATCATAGAGCCCAAACATAACTAAAACCTTTTACAGGAAAACAAATAAATGAATTGAGCAATGTATATTTTGGATTAATGTTTAAGTGTTACAATGAAACAGATTAATTGATTTCCCCTTTGCTACTCGTGAATAACTTAACCAGTAAGGTACACAATACACAGTATTTTCCCGATAATTATCTGAAGTCTGATAGCTAAAGCTGAAGGTGAGGAAAATAACAGTTAGGTTAGGTCTTTTAGGTCTAAACTTCCCAAACTTATAGATGGAGAAACGGTTCGTATTTGGTTATGGAGGACAGCAAATACGCACACTCTGGAGAGCGTGAGAATAAGACTTGTTACTTTGTGCAAGTGATTGTAGTAGTGTAATTTGTCCGTGTCTCTGCATTGTGTATTGGGAGGGACTGTGGGGGCACACAAAGTTTCTTTTTGCATGTGCCTCAACTACTCTCTTTGCAAAGAGTGCGGCTTTGTACCCCAGTCCCATGCCTATAAATACGCACCCCTCATTTCCATTTCTATACCAGGAACTTAACCAAATAACCTAATGGCTACTTTTAAACTTTTGGGTTCTGCTTTCATTCTTTTGTTAGTTTTAAGCGTTTGCAACTCCGCTAGAACCCTTCTCAATTTGGAAGGAGCTGGTGGCTACGGTGCTGGACACGGAACTGGCGGTGGTGCTGGCTATGGTGGTCATCTTGAGGGTTATGGAGGTGGAGGTGGCTCCGGAGGAGGTGGCGGTGCCGGGTACGCTGGTGTAGGAGGCAATGTTGGAGCTTATGGAGGTGGTGGTGGCAGTGGAGAAGGTGGTGGTGCTGGTTATGGAGGTGCTAGTGGTGGTGGCGGAGGGGGCGGTAGTGGAGGTGGTGGTGGGGCTGGTTATGGTGCTGGAGGTGAGCATGGAGTTGGATACGGAAGTGGTGGTGGCGAAGGTGGTGGACATGGATATGGTGCTGGAGGTGAACATGGAGTTGGTTATGGTGGTGGAGGTGGCGGAGGTAAGGGAGGTGGTGGAGGCAGCGTAAGTGGTGGGGGTTATGGGGGAGAGCATGGTGTTGGTTATGGAGGTGGCAGTGGACAAGGTGGTGGAGCTGGATACGGTGGTGGTGGTGAGCATGGTTCTGGATATGGTGGGGGTGGTGGGGGTGGCACTGGTGGTGGTGGTGGATACGGTGCAGGAAGCGAACATGGTGCAGGATATGGAGGAGGAGAAGGTGGAGGTGCAGGTGGTGGTTCTGGTGGAGAACATGGTGTAGGGTACGGAGGAGGTGGTGGAAGTGGTGGCGGTGGTGGAGGAGGCTATGGTGCTGGAGGGGCACATGGCGGTGGATATGGTGGAGGAGAAGGAGGAGGTCATGGTGGTGGGGCTGGAGGTGGCGGCGGTGGAGGTGGTGGTGGCTCTGGAGGTGGCGGAGGTGGGGGATATGGTCCTGGAGTTGGATACGGAGGTGGTGGAGGTGCAGGAGGTGGCCATGGTGTTGGATATGTTCCTTAGTCGAGATATTCACACCCAGCCCTCGCGACTTTGAGTTGTCTATCTCTACCATCATTTTCAAAATAAAGCTTAATTATTTAGTTAATATATGTATCGACCGTGATTTGGGAACAATATAATACAAGTGCGTATGTTTCTATTTTTATTTTTGATTTTTAATTTTTGTTTTTAAATTTGGTAAAAAAGTATTTGTTTGAGTTTTTAATTTCGATTTTTGGTTTTGATTTCTTCCCATTTTCAAAAATTATGAAAATTATAAAATATGAATTTTGTTCCTTTAATAATCTCATTTACTATCATTTAAATATATATTATTTAATTATTTAATTATTAATAATAATTATGAATAATTTAATTCAAGATTATATATTTAATAAATTAAAATTAATTATCAATAAAATTACGAATAATTTAATTTTTATAATTAAATTATATGTAATTAAAATTTAATAATTATTAATAAATATAATTAAAATTAAAATATATAGATATTCAAATAAAATTTGATTTAATAATTAAAATATATTTCAAATAAATATTAATTTATAAATAAATTATTTATTTTATTAAAATAACATAATTTTATTAATAATTTGTTAATAAATATTATGTAAGAGATTAAATAAATTTATTTAATTAAAAATAATTTATCTTTAAGTTTTATCTAATATGTAATTATTATTAGTGGTAAAAATATGACTACATTAACATTAATAACTAAATAAGTTTTTGTTTTTATTTTAAAAAAAATAGAAATAAAAAATTAAAAACTACAACAACAACAAAAAAAACAGTAGTAAAACCCTTAAGATTATGATCTATGAAGTTCCTTCCTCGTAGTAATTAACAGCTATAACATAATTTTCCATGAAAGTCTAATTGCATGGAGATTTTAGATTTTATATAATACGCCAAATAGTAAATCAAATAACACCTAATAATATGAACGAAAAGATTGAAATTGTAAAAAGGTGTAATATTACCAAACTATATATAATTCACTGTAATCATTTGTTATTCCGCCAAGTATTTCTCAATGATTAATCCATTTAGGCAGTTGATGACCAAAAATGTTTAGGAACCATGACATTTTACGAATGCTCCGAAGTTTCAAGGTTGACTACTATAACTTTCTAGGAAGATGGCTGCCATCTTTATTTATGTTTACCTTAATTAGACGGCTTCATGGAATATAGTGAACATGTCATAATTAACATCGATAGATTCATCTCCATGTAACACAAAAGGCACAACGGTGGTAGTTCAGTTGTCTTATTACTATAAAATTTAAGCAAGAAGGGAAAGAAAGCACCAAAGAAGTTGGCATCTTCAAGTGACATTAATAAAGAGATCCTATACTAACAATCATGCTTCGTCCGCGCTCAGCCTGCTACCAATCTTTAGACACCAAGACCTGTGGAGTAGGCACCATTTACGACGCCGGTGATTCACCTGGAGTCATCCCTATCATTGACTTCCCTCTAATCATGTCGGCCTCTCCACTCTCATTCATCATAACCATGTTACATTGTATTTTCTCTGCGAAAAACTCTCTGTATTTTCTCTGATACCTGTCGGAGAACAATTAACTTAATCAACAACTATGACAAGGTTAGCATTCGTTAAGCTTTTCTTGCCTGTCAAAGACCACCCATGTGGCGTGGAGGTTTGTGATCTTTTCTACCACCAACGTTCTCAAAGGAAACCCCATTACGATCTCTTTTTGTGGGACAACCTGCATCAAAAGATCGTTGAATCAAAAGCTACATCTGTTTCAGGAGGAAGAGTTTCCTTGGATATACCCCAAATGTTTGGCAGAGGTCCAGCACCGCTTGAAGTTTCTGATACTTAGCATCTCTCCTCAGTTCACCATTTTCATTTGAAGCAGATAGTTCTTCAAATTCCCCAGACCAAACATCTTGCAACGTCTTTGTGAATACTGTAGACCAGATATACAAGACAGACAACGAGAACAAGGTTACTCCACTTGCTCTTTCAAATCCCAGTCAGTTATTACTTAACAGAACTCTAGGAATAAAAACAATAGCATTTCAAGTCACTTGCGAAGCGCTATATGGCACTTTAAATAAAGCTTTAAGCAATATACTCACAAGGAATATTAAGCCAAGGCATCGCACCGAGGAGGGTGACCTGGCATCCAGCGGACGCCACATTCTCTAGCGCCCATTGAAGTGGCTCTGCAGTGAATTCTTTGAGACCATCCATAACTATGACCACATGTTTGTCAGTCCTGCCTGATGGTGAAGACTTTGGTTGTATCCAATCTTCCACTAATCTTGCTTCGCCTTTCTTTGTTCTCAAGGGGTTTTGCATATCTGCACCTTGGACTTTTCTGACCAGTAAACTAAACATATGATCAGTAGCCAATCCCTGAAGGAAGTTTTGGTGATAACTAAACATATGATCAGTAGCCAATCCCTGAAGGAAGTTTTGGTGATAAGTTTTTATTAATACAGAAAAGCAAAAGCTAGGAAGAGAAGCCTTGGTGATTCGTTTTGATCGATATATATATTTATACTTAGTTCAAAAATGTCATTATAGAAGACAACCAATCAGAAGCATCAGATGCAACCTATGGTTTGCTTTATTATCTCTCGACGTAACCCAAGTCAATTTTCAGCTCGATACAATAATGTTAAGTTTTTGTGTTAAGGCCTATGCAACTTGAAGATGCTCATCCAAAGTTTTGACAAATGGGTATAATACCTCTAGGAAACAAGTATAGAATAAGCATCAATGACAAGCAAACTATCAAGAAAGCTTCGGTAATATCACATTGCCAAAAATGGCAATAGCTAAGCTTGTTCTCAGAGTGGGACTAAACATTGGATATTATCGTTGTAAAAAGTAACAAATCGACATTGTAATGGTTATTCGAGTTTGACTTTCTTCCGATCCGGCAACAATTGCCTGTCGCAAAACTATTTCAATCACGACGAGTACGGGTCGATGAACTTGTCCTTATTCGATGATGTCGTGTTCGATGTGTACTTGCTTAAGAGTTGTCCTTTCCCCTACTTGGTGAATTTGTGTGCAAGGGTTATATGGCAAGTGGGAAGATCTCAAACTTAAGAATCACACACCTAGCTACTGGTTCTCTGGCTTTGTTCTCCGTGGAAATGAGATTTGGGTTCTTTCTATTTTGTCTAAGAAGAAGTAACGCTACTTGATTGAACTATTTTCACTGGATAAGTATAACTTCATTACAACTCTTGATGTGAATTTTAATATTTAACTTATTAGTTATTTGGATAACATAATAATTATTTTAGTAACTTTTTGTTCTACAACATATTGAAGGATGTTACAAACAACTGTATACATAATTACTAACTATTAGCATTAACTACGTTAAAATTTTGAATTTTTTTTACTAACATAACACACATTACTATGGTACTAACACATCTCATCAATGACCATTGAAACCTTAATATCACCACTGTACCATTTGTCAAATACAAAAATGACCAGCAAAAACTAGAAAAGCATACACCCTCAATGTTGTGGAAACTCGAGTTAATTTTTACCCATAATGACAAATTCACCTCGAGCATTATTACGTCGGTGAATAGAGTATGAACGATTGTACTGTAAAATCATGCCACGTAAATTTTCAGGAAAGACTGAAGAAGTCACAAACGATCCCATTTAAAACCTAATATCCTTAAACAGGATTTTCCTTAACATATAATTTAATAGCACAATAATTTACTATAATTATACCCAATAATAGTAATTAAATAGACAAATAAAGAACATCAGAATTTAACAAGGTCCAGCCAATTATGCCTACTTCCTCTTAAACTATTAATATTTCACTATTTCAAGGAAATAATATAAGTGAAATATTTCAAAGAGAGAATTTTTTGTCCTAAGGAAAAATAGGCAATTTTGGGATGTTCAACAAAGGTGAAGGAGCCCTCCTTTTATAGCTTAAGGAGGCTCTCTCATTTTTGTGTTTCTACAATATGAGATTTTTACATATGCCAAAAAGTCAACAATTCTCTACCTTGGCATATTTTCAAATCTTTATTATCAAAATCCTCTTACAAGTGAAACTATCTTCGGTAATGTCTCCAAATATGCTTCAAAGTGTCCATCTTCAATTTTTAGCAATATTGATCAAGTCCAAACAATATTGGAACTTGATCGTAGTCACCACTTTTGTCAACATATCAGCAGGATTTTTAGTGGTCTTAATCTTCTGGATTGCTACTCCACCTTCTTTTAGAACCTCTCGTACAAAGTGATAACAAACATCAATGTGCTTCGTCCTTGCATAGTAAACTTGATTCTTTGCTAAAAGGATAACACTCTGACTATCACAATGCACTTTGATATGCTTATGTCAAACCCCTAATTCACGAACCAATCCTTGAAGCCAAAATGTCCAAATCACTGGCATAGTCGGAATCACAATATCCAACTACACAGACCATCTTGCTTATCCTGCTGAAATACCAAACCGACATCTACAGTGTTCAAAATGTACCGTAGAATCCATTTCAAAACTTGCCAATGTTCCTTTCCAGGTAGTATACCTGTACATAACCCCAACTGACTATGAAATATCGAGCCTATACACACCATAGCATACATCAAGCTACTATTAACATTTGTATACAGTACTTCTGACATGTATTCCCGTTCTACATCATTCTTTGGAGACAGATGCATTGAACTTGAAATGAGGAGCGAGCAGAGTACTGACAGGCTTTGGCTTTTCACTCGAGCCAAAACATTTTATTACCTGTCTCAGATACTATTTCTGAGGAAAACCAATTCTCCCTAATGCCATATCTCTGCTTATCTTCATTTTGAGAATCTTCTTAGCTTCACCTAGATCCTTCATTTCAAACTCCCTGCTCAACTGAGTCTTTAATTTCTCAATCTCTATCAGACTCTTGGAAGCTATCAACATATCATTAACATAAAGAAGAAGATATATGTAGGATCCGTCTTATAGCTTACGCAAATACACACAGTGATCGTATTTACTTCTTGTGTACTTCTGCC
Source organism: Erythroxylum coriaceum (assembly GCA_026874005.2). Lineage (NCBI taxonomy): Eukaryota > Viridiplantae > Streptophyta > Magnoliopsida > Malpighiales > Erythroxylaceae > Erythroxylum > Erythroxylum coriaceum. The sequence continues at coordinate 6,892,907 of JANQAP020000014.1, forward strand.
CCATCATAAACTTGTCAAATCGCTTGTGCTACTACCTCAAAGATTGCTTCAATCCATACGATGATTTTCTAAGCCTGCACACCATTTTCTCTTTTCCAGCAACTTAAAAACCTTCAGGCTGAGTCATATAGATTTCCTCCTCTAAGTCTCCATGTAAAAACACAATTTTTACATCTAATTAAACTAGTTCCATACCACATTATGCTACCAAGGTCAACAAAATTCGAAAGGAGGAATGTTTTACAACTGGAAAAAAAACTTCATTATAATCAATTCCCTCCACCTGAGTGTAGCCTTTAGCTACCAGTCTTGTTTTATAGCGAACATCATCATTATTAGGAAATCTATCTTTTTTTGCATATACCCATTTGCATCCAATTTCCTTCTTTTCCTTCAGGAGATTAGCTAGCTTCCACGTCTGATTCTTATAAAGGGATTGTATTTCATCATTCATGGCTATCCTCTACTCATCTTCTTCTAAACTTCAGAATGCGTCCTTATAAGTGGTAAGATTGTCATCAATTTCAATTGTAGATGCATAAGCCACCATATTAACATAACAAGCAGGTACTTAAGTGTTCCTCTTTGGCTTTCTAAATGAAATTGGTAATTGTTGTTGTTTAGGTTCTTGCGTTGGAACTTCTTTTTCATCTGACTCCTCTTCTACCACAAGAGTTAATTTCTACATTTGCTTTATCATTTGCTGGGGTAATAATTCTTCTTTCAAACTCCACTTGTTTTAGAGTATCATTTGTCTGCTTAATATTTTTAGTTTTCACCATTCTTAACATGGTAGATCCATCAAAGGTAACATCCCTCCTAAAAATTATTTTCTTTTGACTCTGGGCACCAAAGATGATATCCTTTCACATCAAAGGTGATCCTCATGAAAATTTCTTTCTTTGCTTATGGATCCAACTTTGACTCCTTAACATGATAATATGCAGTGGAACTAATCACATGTAAGGAATCATAATCTATAGCAGGTTTTCCAAACCATTTCTCCAATAGCGTTTTACCACCAATAACACTAGATGGTAGCGGTTGACAAAATGGCAAGTATATGTAACAGCTTCAGCCCAAAATTCTCTGTCCAACCCAGCATTAGACAACATACACCAAACTTTCTACAGTAATGTCTGGTTCATAAATTCTGCCATCCTATTTTGTTGCGGTGTATCCCTAACTGTGAAGTGTCTGACAATGTCTTCATCTTCGCAGACTTTTAAAAATGGATCACTCCTGTACTCCCCGCCATTGCTTAATCCTTCTGCCAGTTTGGGTTTCCACCATCTTCTTCCATTTTGAGGAAAACTCCCAGCACTTCATCCTTAGTCTTAACAGTATACATCCATACTCTCCGGAAAAAATCATCAACAAAGGTTACATAATAGTGTTTTCCTCCCAGAAAAGCTGTCTTAGAAGGTCCCCACACTCATAGTGAACATAATCCAAAATACCCTTGATATCATGGATTCTTGTTCCAAAATTTACCCTTTTCTTCTTCCCTTTAACACAATGCTCACAAAATCCAATTTGCAAGTCTTCACCCCTTTCAACAATCCT
>JANQAP020000014.1:6928677-6938694 GCA_026874005.2 Erythroxylum coriaceum
GTATTAATTGCATTTCTTAAGTTTTCTAAGAACAATTGATACTGCAAATTGCTATTTTTGATTGTAGGATCCTTAAGAAGAAGGGAGTCAACATGCTGAATTGAAGTCAACAGGAGATCATAGCCTTTGGGAAAAGTTCGCCACCGCGAGCCCATTTGTCGTCGTGACAAAAAATGATAAATCCAGGCTGACTTTTTAGGAGAAGTTCGCCGCGGCGAAGATTAATTCTTTCACTGCGACGAAGGAACCAGCGAAGAACAAATTCTTTCGGGTTAAGTTCGCCACGGCGAGAGTCATCTGTTGCTATGGCGAACCCTCAAAAACTTGGACCATATTTGGGATAATATCTTACTGTTCCGACCCAACACACGACCCAACATTTAAAAACATTCCAAATTAGGTTATGTAGAGACTCTCGACAGATAATAATACATCATCTCTCACTCTCGACCTAGATCCACCACCCGTTTTTCACCTCTCATAGTCGCTATATGCTGCTGCCATGGATGCTGTCGGTGTACCCACAGTTGTGAGTGCTTCCAGAGAGATGCTTGGCTAAGCACCATTTTCTCTTGAAGATGTAGCAATGGCTTGAGTTCGATGGGCTTCAAAGGGGAGTAGTTTGTTCATATCTTTCTACACTGTTATGAACTCCTGAGTTAGGATTTATACTTTGTAGTTAGATTTTTCTTGATTAGAGTTTAATCAAAAGTTGAACAATGTATTGTGTTATTAGGTTTGTTGATGTAGAACTTGGAGCTTGAATATATGAAGTCTCATATATGTCTTTTGGTGATTGTGTTAATTCTCTTTTATCTGCACAGTTGTGTTTGATATTGAGATTATGCTTGATCTAAATTAACCACTTGCATTAACTTGCCCACTACACACATTAAGATGCATTCAACAAGGTTTTAAGAAATGGAGTTCATTGATTAAAATCTTGGACTTAAAGAGTTCTTTAAGGTTATTCATTTTGAAACTTAGTGAATTTCGCTCCCAAAAGATTTGTTTTGAACCATGATAGCCAAAGCTCATTTTCAAGAGAATTTTATCACATTTGATCATTGTTTAAGTTTTCACTTTTCATTTCCCAAAAATCCAAAAACAACTTTTTATACACTTTTCTTTCATTTAGTTCAATTCATTGAGTTAAATCAAAACATTCCAAAACCCCACTCTTAACTAATTTAGTTTGCATTTCATGACAATTAGGCTAGCTTCGATCATTTGCTCTAGGTTCCGATTAAGTGAGACGAACTGGGGTTAGACTCTATATTGCAATCCTTGGAATTAAATTTTTTTTGATTCGGTTTCCAAGGGAGTGATACAAAGACTCAACCACACACCGATCAGGCTTAAGTCCATAACCATCCATCATGTAAGCCCACACATACTCCTAAAATGAATCCTATAATGCATAATATCAAACATGTCAAATTTGGTTGTGACAAGTTATGGATCCTGCATTTTGGAAGTTGATTTAACTCTTGAATCAAAATGTTTCCTAAATGTTATCTTGGCTAAATTTAATCTTGTATGTCATTTCAGTTTAGAATTTAATATTAATCAAATTAAATTAAACTCTTAATTTCAGAAATTAATTCACCTTAAAATTGATTATTTGATGCCAAAATTAAACATTTTAATTTTCTCACATGCCATTTTCTAGTCTTACTAGAAAATAATGCTCTACTTAAATTAATTCAAAATTTATTTCAAAAATTTCCAAAACATCAAATCATCATTCCATGCATCTCCAGGTCATTTCAAGTTCATCAAAATAATTTTGAAATCACCTAAAAATTATCAAGACAATCAAAACACCATTGAGTAGCTAAAAATGACAAATTTGACATCTAAAATTTTTCCAGAAATCTTAAAGGAAAATCAATTTGGCAGGCTTCATTCATCAAAATAACACATTTTTATTACATAAAAATATTTTTAAGGTTTTGGAACCGAAACATGCACACACAAAATTATCAAACAAAACAGTTCCATCAATTTCAACAAAATCAATCAGATATATTTACTATTTGAAAAATTAATTAAAACAATTTGAATTAATTCTGTAAAAATTCCATCGGATTAAAAACATTTTAAATATGCTTACATAAAATTTCCAAAATCAAATTACATGAAAATCATGTTAAACCTCATCAGTTTAGCCAACTAACAACATATGTTCAGCAGAAAACAATTTTCTAGCTTATTGTTGGAAATTCAACAATAAATATTTCAATCATATAGAAATCAATTTTCAATCACTAAAACCATCTACTAAAATCTCATGAGCAGATCGGTGAAAGAAAATCATGAAAATAAATTTTCATAATTTAATTTCAAATTGTCTAAGAACAAACCCACAGTTGTCACATCCATGCAATCCTTGTGCACATATAATAGAAACTACATCTAATAGGCACAAGATGGCTCTGATACCACTGTTGGGTTTCGATACTGCATCAACTATCAGAATGCATAGTAGAAAATAAAATGAAACCTAGAAAATACAAAATCAAATATGTGCCATTAGAAGTAGTAAAACAATACATAAACTTAAGATGTGTACTTTACAATGTCTTTCGTTCTTTGTTGTCTTCACCTCTTCGGGTTGTCGTAAACCACAACAACCAAAGGAAGATGTCTATAATGATATCCACATGTTGAGTGAAGTTGAAACCTCTTAGGAAGAATGGCTAGAACACACACAGATTGCTAGCTTCTTTGAGAGAGTATTTTATAAGAGAGTGAACAATTCACCAAAAAGACACTTTGTTTTCTTACAACTTTTACGCGAAATGGAATGTCTTTGACACCCTTTGGCCTCCCTCTAAACTCCTACATCAATAGACAATTAGTGGGAATTAAGTGGCTTTTAATCCCATTTAATTTAGCTTGAAAATATTCACCCCTTCCTTAAAGGGTAATTTTGTCATCTTGCTTATTAAAGGGTAATTATGTCATCTTACCTAATAAGCAAGACTCACATATGTCATATGCTTCACAATCAAATGACCCTAAACTACCACACTTTTTTAGTTTAGTCATCCATCTCTCATATCTTGGATCCCCATCCAAAACCATTTTATTCATTCTTCACATCTCCAATGCGTGTGACCCATTAAGTTCCCAGTTATATTGGCCATTTGAAGTAAAACCTAATTCCAATAAGTCATGAGTGGTGTCTAGCAACATATCATAACTCCCAATTGATCACAAAGTAAGTGGTTTGACTACAAACCCTTCCATAGACAATGTTCCTATGCAATTTGTCTTTTCACCATTCTATACCCCGCTTAGTTCAGAGTATGGTTAAAGTGTCAACTCCCATTAGACTGACTATGTCACATCTGGCCCAAGTGATATTAGTTCTTATTGCTGAGGTTCATTAGTCAATTGGATATGTCACTGAAGATTATCTTCATAAGACTTTCACTCTAGCCAGAGATTCCCAAGTAATGACCACAATAAGAGGTCGTGGGTATCATCTCCTCCAATCAGAAATAGTGAATCCTTTATTGGTTACTCAATTACCTTCGAATACCTCAAGTTGTACCCAATCACCACCCTATGAGCAACCTCTAAGAGGCAACAAGGAATGGAGTCAAAATATAGGATTAGTAACTAAGATATCCTTGAGCAACTCAAGTCTAAAGATATTTGCACCATTGATATGATGAGACTATCACTAACACTAGAATAGATTATCCATATGATTGGCTCATGGCAAGTCATCCAATGTACTTACTACTTTTAACAAGCATCCATATGTTAACTCTAAACAAATCATGCTTACAGCTTATGAGATCCACTGCTTGATCTAATCAAGGAGTATAACATGTGCTAGTCTATTCGGATTAATAATGTCCCGTTTCATTAATTCTATGACTAGGGATAATTTGGGCAGTAACATAATTTTAGATTAGCAAGAAGTAGTCTTTTAATTCCACTCTAGTTCACCTTACGCTATTTTTTTCTCTTTTTCCATGATGAATTATATAAATTAAGCTCGGCTATCCCAAAAATGTATAAGCCCTTCTAAAGGGATAACTATCTTATGGGCACACCAGGAGCCTGACCATCGATCTTTCTTTATTCGAAGTCAGTGTTCTTACAGTGAAGCTGGATGCCCGATCTGAATTTATTGTGCTGGGTTAGGCATCGGATTAGCAGGTATATAATTGTCGGGATGCCCCAAAACATTAGGAACATAAAAAATCCAAATGTAAAAATTCCTTTACATAAAAATAAGGGTAAAAAGAAATTTATCCATCTCTGAATGTACGCCCATTAGATTATTTGATCTATATTGATGTAACACAACCAGATGAAGAAGACTGGTGCCTACTAAAAGAAAGGGGAGTAAATGATGAAGACTAAAAAAATGATTTAAGGTGGCATTATCCACAAAGAAACCACCTCAAAGCCAAGTCACTGTGGTATCTCCTACTACAGGTATAATGCTAGCTAAGCTTGTAATTACTGTAGCTCCCCAAAAGCTCATCTGACCCCAACGTAGTACGTATCTTATAAAAGCTGTCACAATCATTAATAATAAGATTACAACTCTGAGACACCAATCAAATTCCCTAAGACTGCTATAACTCGCATAATATGGACTGCGAAAAATATTAGCATGTATATAATAGAGCAACCAACCCCTTTCAACATCTATCATAACTTGTTCTATGCTGTTGAAAGCTAGGTCCACATGAGGTGTGTGATGCATAGCTAAAAAAATGCTAGTCACTATCTAAATAACTAAACAAATACCAACTAATGAACTAAACTCCCACCAATAACTAAGATTGCCCGAGGGTGGATAATCTATCAAATGCTAATTCAGTGTGGAGGATATAGGTTGTTTAAGAAGGGAGAATGATGGTTCTTGATAGTCATTTCTCTTTCTTATTGTGAAAAGTCTGCTTCCTCCAAAAATGAAGAAAGACTTGTTGGAAATTGTCAGTTGGGGTTACCAACCAAGAAAGACATTAGATTGTTGGGCGTAATCTTCTCTTCTCTTATGAGATTTCTAGTTGGATGAAAAGATCGCTCCCTTCTCTTAGTTGACCTTTTATCGAGTGGGATAAATGAAGCTATTGGGAATGATGCTGCAATGAGAGAAAGATCCATCCCCTTTCCCTCCCTGTGAAAGAGTGTTTGGTCGTAAGTGCTTCCATGCATATGATTGGATAGGCAGACACATATTGAATTGCTGGATTAGGATGGGTCACTGTCTATGTGAAAAAGAGAAGATCTTTTGTTATAGATAATCAATATTTTTTCCTTTAGAGAGCTAACGCTAATGTGCCTAAGCAACATTTTTCTCTCGTTAATAATAAAATAAATAATAGGCAAATCTTATTAAAAGGGGCATCTCCTTTTGGTTCTGTCTCCTAGTAAGAAGGTGTCTAAGGGGCATACTATCTCTCCTAGCCCTCAAATTGATACGAGTTAATGCAGAGGAGCCTATAAAGATGGGGAACTTTACATCTCTTTACATCTATAGTAAGACCTAGTTTCCCTAGGAGGTTTCGATTTGAAGGAATATAGTGAATAGGCACAAGAATGGGAGTAGTGATGAAATAGAGTGAACCTAGAGGGAATGGGTAACTATCATATCCATAAAGATTGAGCCTTAACATGCAGAGAAGAAGGGGTAAGTGATTTCATCACAAAAAAGCTCTATGCTAGGCTCTTTTGGAATCACTTTCAGGTAATCACATGATGTTTAGAACCATGAAGAATAGCAGTATAAGAGATCTAGAATTAGCTTGACTACAGGCATTTCACTCTCACTCAAAGGAAGGCATTTTGTAAGGTAAGCGTAAAGCTGGCATATGTTTCTTCTATCTCCTTTTTGTTATGCCAAAAACACAGTCTTTGATGTAAGTTGCACTTTTGACATTCACTTTCTTAGTGAAATTGGGTTGATGATCAACTAGATGCAATGTCTTTTTTGATGCTCGTAGAAGACAATCGACATTGATGCCAAAAATCTCAACTTTCCAAAAACAAAAGTGATTCAGTAATCCCAAGGGAAATTGAATAGGAAATGAAACTCTGCTTTAAAGCATGAAATGTTGTAAGAGGAAGCAATGGGGCTTTGGAATTGAACAATAAGGAAGTGTGCACAAAAGGGATTGTTTCCAAGTAAAGAGTCAGACTGGCATCTTCTAATGGAGAGAACTGTCAAGTATAGGCACTTGAAAGGGAAAGAGCAAGAAGCTTTGGCTGTCAGTCATCTCCTAAAGGGCACTCGCTTTCTTAAGGAAATGTTCCTCGCTAATTCAATTAGTTCTATTTGCCGTTAGTTGGTAATGAACTAGCCCATTTTTTTCCAGATAGTGATCCAAAGAAACTAAAGCAGCCAAAGCATAGTGGTGCATCTGTCTGGCTAGTATGGTCTCAATCCTTACATTCCATCTTCAATCTCCCTAGGGAAGGATTGAGATTGGCTAAGTCTATTAGTAAGCTAACCTTATATTGGGAAAAGTCATACTCATAACCTAAGGATAGGTTTTTTGTGTCTTATCTCGGCATGGAAGGTCTAACACGCTAATCTATTTCTTCCTCTGTGGGAGTACGACATCCCTTTAAGGAAGGCCTAAACCAGATATTGAATGGAATTCCTTTATAGATCTAAGGGCAGGACATCATCTTCATATGGGGTAATCCAGCAAGACAGTTTCATCCAGTTTAATGGAAGGAGGGCTCTAAGTACTAAGTAGTAGGATCCCTAGGTAAAAGGTGCATCAATCTTTGATTTTCAGTTACAGGCCAGTTAGAATAGAAAGTTTTCCCATCTGCTAAGGCATGTCTAACTTAATCAAGTGAGAAAGAAAGCAATTTTCTAGCTAGCTTCCCTTACTAGCCAAGCCAACTAAGCTAGTTGAAGTTTGAGTTCATTTGAAAGCAAATTCACCTATTTGATTTTCTAAAATGGATTCTATCTGCTTCTTCTTTATTAAGTTGGACTGACTTAGTAGGTTGTTTCTCTTATCCCACAGGATGTTCTTGCTTTAAAATCAGAAAGATTATTTTTTACTTTTATTGACGAACTTATGTTATGCTTATACCAATGCAAGATTGATTCTGTTAGCATCTAGTAGGGTAAACCCTCTTTATACTAGCACATTTTGTAACAAATATCCTTTCCGATCTGATTCTATACCCTTAGGCAACAAATCTATACTATACTATTTTAAGACCCTCAAGTGCATCAAGTGGAAGCAAACAATTAGTTTCCCAAAAGTAGGATTCAGTAGTGCAAGTTCAGGATAACCATTCTGCTTATAAATTAGTAGGTTTTAATCTAATTAAAGTGTAAATCTTTGTACATGGAAGACATTTTAATTGTTACTTCCTAATCTTTTAAGTTGCATTCTTATTTTTAGGAGTAATCCTTAGCCTGGGGTACAGAATAAATCACTGTCTTGCCATTAATAGAAAATCCATTTCACTCGTGGTACGTCTTAGTTACTGCTCTTCACATAAGTGCTTTGGGTTTCCTTCTCCTACATGTGAAATTAGGTAGATGCCTTTATAGTGGCTCTATCGGCTAGAATGTTCTCTTTCCTACTAAACTCTGTCTTTGCTACTTAACTGATGGAAAGCTTTACTTTCAGAGCTAGGTTACATGGGGGGTAGCCTTTCTTGTAGGAAATCTTCATGGCAACTGGAAATGAGGTGGCTAATCCGGACCAAGTTCGAGAGACAAGAGAGGAAAGGTAATGGACATCATTGCTATTATTAAGGAGCACCTTCTTCATATGAATACCCATTTCAATAAGGAACGAGAGAGCCTTTTGAACGACACAAAAGGAGAGAGCAAAAAAGAGGGAGGCAACGAAGCCTTTAGCAAAACTTTGACCGAGCTATTGACTACAATGACTACGAAGACAGATGAACTAACCCGCCTACTTTTTTATTTCACAATAAGACTTGGACAATTATCCCTACCCTTGGTAGGTTACAAGTTTACGTCCATCCCTAGTCGGGTATAGTTTCCTTTCGATTCCCCTCTTAAATGAGCCCAATTTTATTATCTAAATTGGCAACACTTTCATAACCTTTACCATACTTTTTGACTCCTAATTCTTGATTTTGTATTTAAATTAATCCTTGAGTGTGCACTTTTATTTTATGCAATTTGATAGTAAAAATTGTCACAATTGGTATTAATAGCATTTCTTAGGTTTTCTAAGAACAATTGATATTGCAAATTGCTATTTTTGATTGTAGGATCCTCAAAGAGAAGGGAGTCAACGTGCTAAATTGAAGTCAACAGGAGATCATAGCCTTCGGGAAAAGTTCACTGCGGCGAACCCATCTGTCGCTGCGGTGAAGAACGAAGAATCAGGCAAAACTTTCGGGAAAAGTTCGCCACAATGAAGATTAATTCTCTCGCCGTAGCGAAGGATACAGAAAATAACTAATGCAGCGACGAGCTTGCCTATCGCTGTGACGAAACTTCAAAAACTCGAACATATTTGGGAAAAATCTCTCACTGTTTCGACCTGACCCGTGACCCAACATTTAAAAACATGCCAAATTAGGTTATGCAGACAACATTTGATAGATATTCATTACAAGAGAGAAGTTCTCTCATCATTTCCCAACTCCTCACTCCACTTCACCGTCATCCACCACCATCATCCACCATTTTCTTTCATTTATCTATCGCCGTATTCACCACCTGCTGCTACTGCTATGGATGCTTTTGGTAGGGTTCTAGCTGTGAGTTCTCCTGAAGCAATGCTTGGCTAAGCATCAGTTCCTCTTGAAGATGTAGCAATGGTTTGAGTTCAATGGGCTTCAAAGGAGAGTAGTTTGTTCATATCTTTCTATACTGTTATGAACTCCTGAGTTAGGATTTATGCTTTGTAGTTGGATTTTCTTGATTATAGTTTAATCAAGAGTTGAACAATGTATTGTGTTATGGGTTTGTTTATGTAGAACTTGGATGCTCAATATATGGAGTTTCATATATGTCTTTTTGGTGATTGTGTTAATTCTCTTTTATCTGCCTAGTTGTGTTTGATATTGAGATTATGCTTGATCCAAATTGACCACTTGTATTAACTTGCCCATTACACACACTAAGATGCATTCAACAAGGTTTTAAGAAATGGAGTTCAATGATTAAAACCCTGGACTTAAAAAGTTCTTTAAGGTTTATCATTCGAAAACTTAGTGAATTTTTCTCCCAAAAGATTTGTTTTGAACCATGATAGCTAAAGCTCGTTTTCAAGAGGATTTTATCACATTTGATCATTGTTTGAGTTTTCACTTTTCATTTCCCAAAAATCCCAAAACACCCTTTTTATACACTTTTCTTTCATTTAGTTCAATTCATTTATTTTAATCGAAACAATCTAAAACCCCACTCTTAACTAATTTAGTTTGCATTTCATGACAATTAGGCTAGCTTAGATCATTTGCTTTAGGTTCCGATTAAGTGAGACGACCCGGGGTTGCACTCTATATTGCAATCCTTGGAATTAAATTTTTGATTCGGTTTCCAAGGGAGTGATCCAAAGACTCAACCACACACCGATCAAAATGATGCCGTTGTCGGGGAACCAAGCAATTGGTTTTCTTTAGGCTAGTTGTTGTCATCTTTGTATGTCATTGATAATAGGAACCTTTTCCTTTAGATTTCATTTTGGATAGCTTGATTTCATACTTATCCATAGTATAGTTTTTAATTTTTCTTTGCATAACATACATTTTGAAAACACAAATAAAAGTATACTTTCATAGTTGGATTTTTCATACTTAACATCTTTCACACATACCCATCTTCATACATACTCTTAAACATCATGCACTCACATCCTTCACATCTCACCTTTTATTTGACTTTGTCTTTCTGTGAGTAAATTTTGTCACAATTTCTTTCATTTAACTTGTTTTTGTGCATGCCTCGAAAAGCTAGACTTGTTCCTTTCCAACCTGAGATTGAGAGACGCTTAAGGAAGATTAGAAAAGAGAGGAAAGAATAAGAGA
>JANQAP020000014.1:7007885-7019850 GCA_026874005.2 Erythroxylum coriaceum
AAGACACGCGAACATGGAACATTGAATTTTTTTTCACAAGAAAAGGAAAGGAAATGAAATCATGAACAGAGGGAAACCAAACATTAATCAGCCCACCATGGTTTCAAATCTCGGGTTTGTAATCATGGTATCATAATTATGTTATTTATAATTCTTTCAGTCACTAACTCACTAGCAACTGCAAAACATAACTTAAACTATGTAATTTTGCCTAGTACGTGTTACTAAAACGTTAATCACGTGAGCATGTATTCCTTCGTGTGAATCAAAACCTTAATCTTTTTCTTTTATTTTACTAATACTGTTTAAGTTTTTTAGTTACTTGATATGACATTTTCATAGACGCAAACAGAATGGACTGAAAATAAAACATATATAGTACACAGATGGATATCCAAACGTGGAGACGATGCGATTGCCAATCGGACGGCGGATTGATGCACGTGAAGAAAAATGACAATAGAAAATAGGCTCTTGGCTCTTGAGTCTTGCCGCAAAATTGGAAAGCTGCCTTGAAAGTCAATAGATTGCAGATGGCAATTCCACAAGGTTGTCAAGGCGGCTCTTTAATAGTTGTATGATAATAAAAAAGTTTAATACGTTTGACCAAACATATACCGTTCTTTTTTATTAATTAACAAGTTTCTTTTCCTCGTGTATGAATGAATAAATAATATCTATATTAAGTTGTAACTAGATTATTAAATTTGTAGTTTAGTTTCTTAAACGTAATTTATCATTGGTAGAAATTTTAATTGTGTCATTAAATTCATAATTGTTAACAGGCTCTTTTGAAACAAGATCCAAATCATAAGGGTGGTCAATTTTGACGGCATATATAATTAATAGAAACTTATTATTTTTAATTTATAATTTTATACAAAATATGATAATTTAATAATTTAAAATATTAAACATTCTTATAGTTAGATCAATCCATCTCTTTTGCTTTTTTTAGCTCTACTATTTACGAGTCAAAACCGGAAAGACATGAAGATTGAAAACGCGTTGTAAAAGTTACGGGAATGAGCACACAAGATAACGTGAAGCACGTGGTGGTGGTGGTCTGCAGCCCACGTTTTGGGAAGATTAATAATAAAATATAAATAAAAAAAGTAAAAATGTGGGGTCGGGGAAAGATAGGAGATGACTGGTCCCTGGGCAGGAGAGGTGACGACGAAGATAGCAAAGTCATGATTGGATTCTTGGACGCTTCCTTCCCACTTGTTCACGTTTATCTCCTGCTCACCTTACCCTCCTTTTGTTTTCACATTCTATTGAAGGGCCACATCTTGTCTTATAGCATATATTATAAAGTTCAACACCTCTTAATTACAAACAGCCTTGAGGTGGTTTAATTAGTAAAATTTGTCTGCCATGTGTTAATTATTTAAAAAATGACATGTTGACATTACTTTTATCGGGGGCCGGGGATTCAATGTCTCGTGACAAGCCAGTGCTTTCTTCTTGTCCATTTTCATTATTGGTCTTGTCTTTGTAGTCTTATACGTGTTCTTACCACCAATTACCCTGTGCTAACTATCATTACTGGCTTAGAAACTGAGGCTGAAGTCTGAAGTCGTACGTATCTTTATTTGGAAACTTTTTATCTCGTCTTATTTACCTTTGTTCATAGTTTTCTTCAAAAATAATGTAGAGGAAAGAATACATAACTAAAATCAACCAATGTAGTAGAGAGCACTTGGTTTGTCACCTGTCAAGTGCTAGCTTCATGCTGACTTCCTGTGGCCTGATGGCCCATAACTGAGGCCTTCGTATGAGGTAAAGAGCAATGGTATTGATGATCTGAAAAAGTAACGAGTGGGATACTAGCAGTTAGCAATAATTTGAATTTTAATAACTGGAAAGATAACATTAACTTTATAAGTCTCGGAGAGATAGGGCGAAAGAGTAATTTAGTCCCTAATATTTATATTAAAATTTGAGTTCTTAATACTAATATGAAACTTGTTTGATTTATGTACCTACGAAAATTGAAAACTATGTTTAAGTGGACGTAAAGTTTTTAATGAAACGGAATGATTTATTACGAAATGGAACATAAGTTAATGTAATATTAGAAATTTGTTGTTTGAGAGGGACGAAAAAATTTGAAATATTATTTAAAAAAATTCATAATATAATATAATAAAATATTATTTATCATTTTACATTTCGCCGTAGACTTTTTAAATTAAAAATAACTTATTTTTATTATTAAAGATTAAATAAGATATAATATAAAATTTTTCTTTTTTATCTTATTTTTTAATATTTTGTTATAAATTCTCCTCTCAATCATCGTAACATACTATTACATTTTATTAATAACCCCCGTAAAACATAGCCTACAAGAAAGAAACAATGCTTAGTCAAACCATTACAGTGGACTCGAAGGACCCACCCACACGCTTCATCGAACCTGCCCGCTTCTTTCCTCCTCTGTTTCGTTTTTTATTTTTTAATTTTTGTTTTCACCTTTGTTGTTCACTTGTTTGCGTTGGAAATTAAAAAATAAGATTATAAGCTGAGTTTTCACTCTAAAATAAATAAAGCCCGTAAAGCCCAAACGCTACCTAAATTATCGCTCTCTTATCTTATCTCCTCTCCATCTCTCTCTCTCTAAAACTCATTTCCTTTGTATGGAATGACGGACTTACGACAGTCGGCGGCCACCATGAATCTCTGGACTGATGAGAACTCCTTCATGAGTTCCGATCTTTCCTCCCTCTGGCTACCCCCTCAAAATTCCGCACCCACCAAGCATCTAATGTCTCCGCTGCCGCAGCGACCGTTCAGCCAAGAGACGCTCCAGCAACGGCTGCAAGCTCTCATCGACGGGGCTCGCGAGAGCTGGACCTACGCCATCTTCTGGCAAGCCTCCTACGACTACTCTGGATCGACCCTGCTCGGCTGGGGCGATGGCTACTACAAGGGAGAGGAAGACAAAACCAACAGGAAGCTGAAGAACTCCTCCAGCTCGTCCGCGGCAGAGCAGGAACACCGCAGGAAGGTGCTGCGTGACCTCAACGCGCTCATCTCCGGCTCCAACGCCACGTCAACAGACTATGCCGTCGACGAAGAGGTTACTGACACTGAGTGGTTCTTTCTAGTCTCCATGACTAACTCTTTTGTTAACGGAGACGGCTTGCCCGGGCAGGCCTTCATTAACGGGAATACGGTCTGGGTCGCCGGACCGGACCGGCTGGCCGCGTCGCAGTGTGAACGGGCGAGACAGGCTCAGTTCTTTGGGTTGCAGACTTTAGTTTGTATACCTTCGGCTAATGGGGTGGTTGAGTTGGGTTCGACGGAGTTAATTTATCAGAGCTCCGATCTAATGAATAAAGTGAGGGTCTTGTTTAATTTTAGTAGTATTGAGATGAATTCGTGGCCTAATCAAGGAGAGAATGATCCGTCGTCGCTATGGATAAGTGATCCAGCGCAGACAATTCCACCTTCTGTTGCAAACAATGCTAATAATAGCAACGATAATGGTAATAATGCTAGTCAGCAAGTCCAAAACGGAGAAGGATTACAGTTCGAGAATAATCCCAGTTCGAGTGGCTTGACTGAGATGCAGACACAGAGCTTTCTGAGTAAAGAATTGAAGTTTGGAGAATATGGTGGGGAGTTAAATGCGAAGCATGAAAGTGGGGAGATATTGAATTTTGGGGATAGTAAGAGGAATTCTTGTATTGGTAACGGGCATAATGTGTTTTCGGGTTCCCAGTTTGCAGCCAAGGAAACTAGTAGTGATAGTAAGAAGAAGATGAGAAGTGCTTCGAGGGGGAGTAATGAAGAGGGAATGCTTTCTTTTACTTCTGGTGTGGTTTTGGCGTCTTCTGGAGGTGGTGTGAAATCGAGTGGCTGCGGAGCAGGGGACTCGGATCATTCTGATCTTGAAGCCTCTGTTGTTAAGGATGCTGACAGTAGTAGGGTGGTAGTGGAGCCTGAGAAGAAGCCACGAAAACGGGGAAGAAAACCTGCCAATGGAAGGGAAGAGCCTTTGAATCATGTTGAAGCAGAGAGGCAAAGAAGAGAGAAATTGAATCAGCGGTTCTACGCACTCAGGGCTGTGGTTCCTAATGTGTCAAAGATGGATAAAGCTTCCCTTCTTGGTGATGCTATATCTTATATCAAGGAACTTAGATCAAAGCTGCAAGCTGCAGAGACTGATAAAGAGGAGTTGGAGATGCAAGTGGAGTCTATGAAGAAGGATATTGCTAAAAGAGAATCGCCTTTGCCTGATAAAAAACTCAAGATGTCGGATAATCATGCAGGTAAACTGGTAGAAATGGATATTGATGTGAAGATAATTGGATGGGACGCAATGATTCAAATCCATAGTAGTAAGCGGAACCATCCTGCAGCTAGGCTAATGGCGGCTTTGAAAGAATTGGACCTTGAGGTTCAACATGCCAGTGTTTCAGTTGTGAATGATTTGATGATCCAGCAAGCAACAGTCAAGATGGGCAGTCGTTTCTATACTCCAGAACATCTCAGGATGGCCTTGTCAGCCAAAATTGGTGATACACGATAAAGGTCATAACAACAAACGCAGAATTTGATCAAAGATTTGGGAAAGAGACCTGAATTAGTTTCTGAAAACTTGTTTAGAGTTCTGGGACATTTTTAAGGCTCCCTGTGGTGTAAACTAGTAATTTTTTAACTACTTGTACTTTGGTAGTTGTATTAAAGATAATTAAAGTTGGGAGCGGAGCTCATGTAGGTGAGGCTCCAAAATCAATTAAGGATAGCTGCTTGTTGTTCAATGTTACCTGTGTCGTCCTTTTGTATATAACGATATATTTGAACCTGATCAATTTTTGTCTGCGTTTGCAGCATTTAGTTAAATGACAGATGGACGTTCAGGGAGGAGATGTTCTATCTTTATTGTTTGACATTCCTCTGTTAAACTTGAACAATAGAGCTTGGATGTTTTGATATGTTAAAACTTTCTTGTCGAAATTAAAAAGTTCTCGAGCAAAATGATAGCTACTTAAGAGTTTTACAATCTTCAGCTAGGGAATCCCTTGCTCCTAGCATGTTGATGCAGAAATCAGAATCCGGCAAAGCATTTTGGTACAAAATTAGAAAGTGAGATTTGTGTCTACTTCCATAGTCATCTTCAAATTCTGCATCGAAGGATTGAGTCGGGATTAGTTAAGCTACCCTTTTGACGAGTGCTTTTGCATTATAACGGCCAAACAAAGTTTTCGTTATTCTCCCAAGCATTCCTATTTTGGTTCCTTTTCGCGAAATCCTATGATCCCGTAATCAATACTAAAAACTGCACAGACATGCCAGATGCATAAAGGGAAAACTGAGATAACTCTCCTTGTATGCAATGTGAAGTTTCCCAACTCTTTTAGGTTTATCTCTACCTCTGCAATTGGGAATGGACAGAGAAACAAATGTCCATTCTTGTATTTACTTACTTTCTGCCACAAGTTCTTAGCTACAAATGTTGTATGTTGATGGTATGTGTTGTGTCATTTTCAAGCTCCAGGTAATAAGTTCCTATTGCTGTGCCTTCAAGTTGGGACGGAGAGTGTGAGCTCGAGCTCCCTCTCCTGTTGTCTTTTCTTAATGTCTTAAGGCGTGTTTAACACGTGACTGAAACAGCGTGCAAAGCATAAAAAAAGTGAGTACAGACAACCCACCCAGTTTACTAGAACAGCTGATTCCAATTTCCAATTATGATGCAAAACGTAAAGTAGTGTTAGACGACGTGTTCCATGATTATGTTTTGTTGGTTTCCTGATTAAAAGCGTGAACATAGGATCGTGCCAAATACTACAAAAACCACAATTTTAGGGACAAAAAATCTGCAAATGTGATGCGATATTAAGGTAGACTCCAGTAGGAGTAGGTCTTTTAACAATTTTTTTCCCAAGGAACTCTCGAGAAGGAAGGAAAAGGCTAGCATTTCGGAATCCATTCAGTTGATCTCTATATTTAGAATTAGTTTTTAAAAAGTATTATTAAATATCACAAGCATACGTACTCTAATAAGAATACGACTGTTTATTATTAGATTTTTTTTAAAATTTGAATGAAATTTTTATTTAGTGTCATTATTGTTGTTGTTTCACAAACATACGGAAAATCTTAAAATATCATTAACTCTTGAATTACAATAATAAATTATCATTAATTTATGATATTTTGTTTTTGTATAAATAAATAAAAGAAATTACAAATATAAGCATAGAAATTTATCTTTAGAAGCGGAAGATATTGAATTGACCTGAACGTATTTGTGGTTTTCGGTGTTATGTTCTGACTGATGCTCTAAATGCAAGAGAAGCTACACCGATTAAACTAAGCATTTTTTGACAGGACAAGAACTTTAGTTTTACACTCTCCTCTTAAAAGCTTGCGCAGATTATCTCGTTGCTAGGTAATTGCCTTATTTTATAAGCATTCATTTAATTAAATGAATAGATATTTATGAGCATAGAATAGGTGATCTAAACCCCTTTAAAACATTATCTTTTTGGATTTAAAGGTACATTCTTTTTCTTTTTGAAGTATCTTTATCCACGAGGAGCTTAGTGCACAAGATCTTCCAAAAGGGATTGTATATGAACAAGTTGTAAGTGTAAAGTGGGCACACGAAATCATCTGTTTTTAAAATAGTGTACTAACTCGTGTCAGTTAGTTTTATCCATATATTTATAGGAGTCTTGTAGAATCTGATCCCAATGTCTAGTTGCAATCGGCATGAGCGTACTCAAGTGGCAGTAGAAACAGAAATAGGAGAGGAAGTACAATGATGTGTACTCCCAATTCAAAGGTCTTACCTTTGAGTCTTGGAAAGCTACTTTTACATATGTAATAAATTTCAGTTATTTGCTTTAAATTATTAATTAATTAAATAATTTAATTAAAATATATATTTTGTAAATTAACTTATATTTAATAATTTATTTAATACGTATTTAAAAAAATCACTTTTATAAAAAAAACAACGTTTCAACTTATGTACTAGCCCTTATCGTTTCCAAATCAGATTAGATAATAACAAACGACAATTGTTGAAACCCTAATTTAGCAGAACTCTACCTGTAATTCCCAGTTTTCTTATCAACAATGCCTGTAATCTCCTCTGTCACGTCTTTTTTTTTTTTTCACCCTCATTTCTTCATTGTCTCCAAAGCCCCTTATAAGGTGAAACACCTCTTCTCTCCTATCCAAGGAAAATTAAACCTTTGATCCAACAGGGTTTTGCATAATACTATTGTTTTCTCTTGGGCGGTATTTGCAATCATATAGATAACCATGAGCTTCAATTGCCTAACCTGCCAAGTCTTGCAAAGAACTGACTCCGAGAAGGAGTATCTCCCAGAAATAGCCAATAAGAAGTTTCGTCACATTAAGGCTGTTAGGAACTGGTCGGGAAATATAAATCCTACGTACGAGTATAATGGTGCTGTGGGTATCGGTGTCTCTATTGGTACAAGTTCTTTCAAGATCCCTTCAAGGAACGCAAAGACAGAGAATCGTAGGCGGTTGTGCAGCACCGGAGCGATTAATTTTAAGATAAACGGGGAACCAAAGCTGGTGAGGAGCTCTGGGATGAGGAGAGATTGGAGCTTTGAGGATTTGAAACGAAGAGCAGCTGCTAAGAGAATTGATGAACATAGAACATCATGAAAAAAATGCGTGAATGGCCGCAAGAACTGCTCTGTTCTTCTATTTGTTTCATTGTTCTTTGAAGTGTTGTTGCATTGTTTGATTCTTTTTGTGATGTTTCATATTACACACACGTCTCTGCTCTCATGTCAAATGTGTATAAACCAAACAAGAAATCCTAAATTTATGGAAAGTGTGGAAAAGAAAAAATTTGTATTTGACCTCGACACGAACACAATCTATGATTGCTCGTCTCTTACAAGCAAAAATCAAGAAAAACATGATATTTGTAGCTTCAGAAAACAAACATGAGAAGCCAAAACATCTGCACCTATTAATCTTATTGTTCTTAAACGAAAGCAATTGTTTATAATGGTAGATATTGATGATCAATCTGATTTGTGTCGTTCAAAAAACACTGCAGCATTAACTAAATGATCATGTAAATTAAGTACAAATGTTCAAATGAAAAAAAGAGTATATTGTCAGTACCTTCCAATTCGACAACAAACTTGTCTTTGACACTCCATGCACTTTAACTTCACTAGCATAAACTAAAACAAAGAGAATTAATGCTCTAAGATGTGGCCATACCAGGTTGTCAGCAATCAGTTCCAGTCTCTCTGGGCTAAGACATTAAGGAAAAACAAAATACAAAGGGGAACAAAAAACAAGCCATTCACTTTGGTAGGTCCTATTATTGAGGGGAGAGATAAGCAAACAGAAAAATATGTTTACAGTGATAAATCGACACAGAAAAAGGCACCATTGCAACCAGACTATCTGTTATCAGTATAATACTGAAAAGAACATTCAAATCTTCAGACACCAAAATGAGAACAAGAAGTAAAAAGGTATCAAAGAGAACATCAGCTAAGTTTCAAGCTAAATTATCCTCCAACGCTGAAGCAAAAATGGCAAATCTCAAACATCTGTGTACAATTATTCAAGATAAATTACCACAATCACAATCGATCATTGACCTGAGCTTTGAGAATAAATGAAGAATGCAGGGCCCAAAGCAGCTTCAAATACAGGTATTCTTCTACAATGCAACCATTAGTCACCAAATTGTAGTTGCCGGTATAATCTTACCAGAACATACATCAGCGCAGAAACTGCAAGAAGTTACCAAAGAAAAAAAGAGAACAGAAGCCTCTCCTCCTGTCAAAACAATTTGAACTTGCACAACTACAATAGTTTTCTATGACCACTGTACTCACAGTACTATCGACAAGCTTTCTTTGATGTCAATTTCAGTCTCAAGGATATCATCACAGTCCACAACCTAGTAACAATTTAGTTTCTCGTTTTTCTTGCTTCGGCCTTCCAATTTCTTCGACCAATATTTGGTCTGTATGTTCCACTATTCTGCAAGCTTGGAGGATTCTCAGCAGGCAGTGCTTTCATTTGTGGGGCTTCTGCCATAACCTCATCTGAATCCTTACAAGCATGTGCTCTTCTTGCATCTTTTTTCCAATTTCTTTTACAATGAACCTGTGCGACAAAATTGCGATCAGTGCCATTCATTTGCACTTCCGCATTGACTACAGGTGATTGGTCTGGAACACAAGTCATCTTCATCTCTGTTTCAAGGCGTTTTCTGGCTCTGTATCTACGTTGCCGTTCTCGGTTCTTTAACCGGTGGGTCATAATATCGTTCCAGCTTCTAGAGGACTCTTGTTGCTCAGAAGTTTTCATTTTTAAACTATCTAGGCTTTCAGTAGAGTATTGTCCGTTCATCCTATACAAGAATATCAACTGCTTAATAAAATTGAATACACGGGAAACATATATCTTTGTTTCTGAAATAAGATCTGACTTTCAGAGTTATCATGATCCGAAGTGCTTTTTCTGGTTCATCAATATCCAGATTCTACTTACTTTATGTATAAACATCATTTATCAGAAAAAACTCTTCAACACTGGAAAAGGGCAGACGCTTTACCCAAATGGTATATATCTCCGTTATAACAAGACTTAGATAATGGTAACAATAGACAACAGATCAGAACATTCGCTTCTAACAATTCTAATGCTCCGACCTTATGTACAGATTAAGGTCAAAATGAAAAGAAAGAAACTGAATTTTTAATAGTTACCATGGTTCATTACAGGGAATTGAAAGCTAACTAGCATGAAAGAGCCTGACATGAAAAAGAAATTAAAAAAGAGAGAGAGAGAGAGAGAGAGAATGTAAAAAGGAAAGCTTTATGCGTTTCAAATTCATTAATTACAACACTGTAAGAACAAGATGCCATGAAAGAAGTCACTCGATGAGAACAAGTGTCCAAGTCCCAATTCAACTTTCACAAAAACAATCGGAAAAAGAAAAGAAAAGAACTTTTGGAGGAAGAGCAGCAAGTAGAATAGTAGTAAGAAGAGATAAGGTGGGAAAAGTGATAATAAGGAAAGGGAAGCAGAAACAGAAAAGGGTGAGGCGATCAGATAAGAATGGTACCTCTCATCATCTGATGTCATTCATTAGCATGGCAAAGCTATTAGCGTCGTCGATGGTTATACGAGGCCCGAGGGGAGGGACAACTTGCGCAACAAAGAAATGTTACTAAATAATATTTAAAACATATTACACTTCACAAAACATTGGGGTGGTGGCGCAGTTGGCTAGCGCGTAGGTCTCATAGCTCCTGAGTTATCCTGAGGTCGAGAGTTCGAGCCTCTCTCACCCCATAAATGTCTTTTTCATCCCGAAATCGATGCTTCCTCTTCGGTTCTTCCTTGCAAAGAATTATAATATTCTGTTATACAATAAGGTATTATTAACGTTTGCCTCTCCACTTTTAAACCAAATTATAAATAGCCTCTCCATGTTTTTTCTTCGGAATGTGGTCAATCAAAAGGTTAAGACATTATTTTTTAATTATAAATACAAAGACGAAAATGAAGGCTTTTGATTCTCTTTTATAATAACGAACTACATGTAAGTGCATAAGTGCCTAACTCTCAAAATTATTGAATCTTAGTTTGGCATTTTCCTCATTAACAATATTTCTATGTCAAATTTGAGACCTTAAAGTATTATATATATCAATTTTATTTTATATTTAGATATTTATATTAAAGGATCGATACCCAAAATAACTTACCTTTGTACGTATAAAAAGATGAAAAGATGAGTAAATTATATCAGATGTTCTAACTTTTATAAGTGTTATAAAATATTTCTCAACTTTTTTTAATAATAGCACCACATTTGAGAATATATATTTATCTTAAATTAATGGTATATATGTGAAAGATAAGGACACCGATGATGGTCTTTATCCAATATATGGAATGTAATTATATTGGATAATTACATTATTGTTATTAATGCAATTATTAAGATAATTGCTTAAGGCAATTAAGACCGTTCGAATGTTATGTTTAAGTTTCTATTATTTTTAAAATAAGATAACAATAAATAAAAGAAAAATAAAAAAGAATATGAAACGATGATTGAAGAATTCTGAAACAAGTCGTTTAATCGATAGATTGTAAAAAACATAATCCACAAATGATTTTGCTTAAATGATGATGCAACTATTAATCCTATTATATCATCTGCATATAAATCTTACGTTGCTATTATAGCATGATTTTACTTGAGCATTATGATAAATATAAATTTCATCCATTAATTTGAAGATGGTTTTTATTCATTGATTTGAAATCAAAATGGTTATCTTAATTTTATGAAATTCTCAATATTTTTGGTGGATAAAATCACAATATATATATAGTAAATCTTTGATTTATTATATTGTCTTATAATAAATCAAACACTATGTTATTCTTGGACATGGTAGAAATATTTGCCAAATATATTAAAAAAAACATTGGTTATCTTATAATTAAGCATGCACTATGGGGAAAAGAGCTTTAGGCAATGACTTGTTTGTAACAATTTAAAAATATGTTGCTAAAAATTAATGTAACACAACAGTTTTTAAAGTATTGCCTTTAATAATATTAAAAGGCAACAATAATAAAGTTTTTTTTGCTACATATAGGAAAAGACATCAAAATTAAAAAAAAGATTGCAATGAAATCTTATATATACAACATCTAAAATTATTGTTATAGTTCCAATCATCTATTTACTAAAAGGTGTTGGTCTTTGTGGGATGGGTTCAATAATAAAGGGTAACATTTTCTTCTAATGTAATTGATTTTCTTCTGCAGATGCATCTAGCTATATTAGCTTTGTTATATTGAAATCACACAGCTATCGCATCCCTACCTGATTTTGTAGTTCTCTGTGATCTCTTTCTCAATCGATTATTAATGTGGCGTTGCCTCTGATCATCTGGTTTTGATTGTTTAC
>JANQAP020000014.1:7036606-7047293 GCA_026874005.2 Erythroxylum coriaceum
TTAAATTATAATTGAACTAATCAATTTATCTTGGTTTAATTAGAAACTAATTTCTAATGAAACTCCTATCTAATTTCGACTAAACAAATTAGTATTGATATAATTAGAAAATATATGTCTAATTTTAATTCAACAAAAATAATACAATTAGAAAACTCATTTTTGATTTTGTTGGTTTTAGAAACTTATTTCTAAGTTTATTTTAACTAAAAAAATTAGTTTAATTTTATTATTAAAAAACTAATTTCTAATATTTTATTTTAATTAGAAACTAATATAACTAAATTAATTAGTTTGAGTAAATTAGAAAACTTATTTCTAATTCTTTATGTTACATTTAATTTAAAACATCAATATAGATATTAAAGTCTAGCAAGGCCTAAGCCTTCAGTCCTAATGAAAGAAAATCATATATTATGGATTCAAGTCATAGCCCATAAGGCATCACATAGACATGACCCATTCATTGTTTGCTGGCCCAAAAGGTTATTATCACTTTAGATCACAAAACTTTAACCCTTTCTCTACATATCATTAAAGCTCAAAACCTTAACCCATTATTGGTTATTATGACACAAATATCCAAAAATTATAACAAAAACAGCCCATTTGAAAAGCCACGTGCCTCTTGTTTGTTTTTAAAAAAAGAGGTCTTCTTCCTCCTCTTCTATGCGGTTCTGATCTCTTTTGTTTTTTTAATCTATTATGGCTTCTGATGGCAGCGGAATCGCTTCTCTATTAAAAGACGATGCAAACTTTATTCAGTCGAGTGTTGCTATCTTGATGTTGTAGAAAACAAAAAAAAAAACTTCTAGAGAGAGAAGTAACGAGAGAAGAAAAAAAATCTTGTAAAATATACACAAATAACTCATGAGCCTAGTATGATATAACAAGAAACATAACATATCCAAATTCGTGATATGCGTAAATATTCATATAATTATGCACAAATAATCAATAGCCAAAGTTTAACACAGATTTCAACATCTTAATGTTAGCATGCATATATAAAACAAAATACCTGCTCTGATACCAATGTAAGAATAATTAAGATAGAACATAATCACATATATCATGTTAAACAGGATCTTTGTATATGCATATAAAACAAAAATCACGTACTTGAATTATTACTGTAGTTCTACTGGTTAAATAAAACTTTACTGTAGACAATCTTTAGTCATCTTCTTCGTGTGAAAGTAATAGTAAAGAAGAGACACACAAGAGTTTTTTATCTTTTCGTTCTTTGGTTTTAAATTCAAAACCTTA
Source organism: Erythroxylum coriaceum (assembly GCA_026874005.2). NCBI lineage: Eukaryota > Viridiplantae > Streptophyta > Magnoliopsida > Malpighiales > Erythroxylaceae > Erythroxylum > Erythroxylum coriaceum. The sequence goes on from JANQAP020000014.1 coordinate 7,037,876, forward strand.
ACTACCTTTGGTTTTAAATTGCCTAACTGTCACTTAAGTCCACTTCTAATGAGTTCATTTGGCATAGTTGACTTATGAATTATAACGCTCACTTGACAGTTTATAATATACAATTGAAAGAGTAGTTTACTAAGAATTTCTCGACTAAAAGAAAAAGGGTATGGATTACAATGAACTTTTTAGGTATTTGTTAGACTTCTAATTTTAAATAGTTGAATCATGTAAGTATTGGCGGGTGTTAATCGATAACTGAAATGTGGATTAACATGAAAATGATATGTTGATGAGAAAATAAGGTATAAATTTACAAGCAGACGAGGTAAAAAGAGTAATATTGACAAAAAACCGTAAATAGGCAAGGATTAACATAGGTTGGTGCATATTAGCATAAGCTTTTGACAATGTATAAAATTTGGATGCGAAACTAAAGCTGATCAACTCAGCTAAGTCATGCTAAGTTTAAGAGTACGTAAAAGTACGTGACTTTAACAAGAAGGTTTAAGTAGCTAATTCCATTAGTAACAGTGTCTTTAGGTATATGGAATTTGTCGAAGCTAATGATAGCTTTGTTGAGGAACAATTGTCCGAAGGATGAAGTGAGGCTTTAATTTAATTATTTGCTAATGGTTTTGCCACGATTATGGCATTGGGTTTGTTACTTCAAGTCGGGCTTAGCCTCTCACTTAAGGCACACTCGGTGATGGAAGTAGAAGACTTCCAGCCCCCAAAATGTTCTCAACAAACAGATCGCGAGAACTCTGTTGCTGGTGAGTTTAATGGACCTGCTACTGTTTTTCGTATCTAGAGAGAAGAGATTCCAGAAGAAATGGATCGAAAAATTCATAAATGGGAAAGGTATCTCTAGTAACCTAAGATTTCACAAGTGTCTTTGCAGTTGATTTCCTTTCTTAACTCTATTCTACAACTGTTGATTGTCTATATTCAAACGAGTGAAGGAACTTTGATACTTGGCGTCTATACAAATTGCAAAAAATGGGTGATGGCACAAACTGGATAACAACAAAATATTATGGATGACGGCTACGATAGATTTGGGCACTTTTTATTTTCAGAGATAGATAAAAACAAAGATGAAGAGATTTGTGTTTTTACTTTCATCAATCCCATTTGCAAAGAATGCATAAAATCAGGTTCATAAGCAGCAAGAGTTTCGGAATAAGAGGTGCATTATTACCAGAGAAAGCGGTAAGCGTAGACATTTAGTAAAATGTTAGGAGCAAATAGTAGTTTTTATCTAAAGAGACTCGAGTAGGAAAGTCTTAAGCAATTATTATAGAATTTCAAAGAGGAAGTATATATGTCTTTTGAATTATTTATTGTGTGGATAACTCAACAAAATATTTTGTGTGTCCTAAACACCTATGTTGATAGTGATTGAAATACTTAAATGCATGAGATGTTTGAAAATAAATAGACTTCTTGAGGAAAACTAAATTAAACTTTATTCAAAATATTTCCATAATAGTATATAAGATGGAGTAATTAGGAGTAGGATGTAAATATATCATTAATAAGTGGATAAACATTTAGTACACCTCTTGCTCGTGCTTAGATTGTGGAGTATTTCCACAAAAGAAGTTGGATATGCCACTATTCTTAAATCAAATGGAGAAATTCGGACCATAAAAGTTGGATAAAAATAGATGAAATTAGATTAGCTTCATCCATTAAAGAAGTCTTCAAATATTAAAAATTGAGAGCCATCATTTTAGTGATTTTCTAATCATGATTATTATTGATTAAATTGCCTTTATATGTCTGTATATATTTTATAATATATAAAAAATAATTTAGTTAAATGATTCGTTCAACACCTTTTAAGAGATGCAATAGTTTTCTTCTTATCATATGCCCAACAATTAATATATCATTAAGATACCGTAAAAGTACGATAAAGTCGCCACTAATGTAACCCTTCATAAAGATATAATGGGCAACATGAGTTTTCTTGAAGTGATGCTAAGCCATGAAAGAATCAAACTTCTTATACTATTGTCTTGGTTCTTTTTTCAGACCATAAAGACTCATTTTCAATCGACACACCAAATGTTCTTTTCCTTGAAGTTCAAATCCCTTAGGTTACTCCATATATATCTCCTCTGCTAGGTTTCTATGTAGAAATGTTGTCTTGACATTGAATTGTTTAATTTTCAAGTCTAAGTTAGCAACTAGACAAAGAACTAAACAAATTGATGAAATCTTTATCATAGGTGAAAAGATGTCTCCAAGTTAACTCCCTTTTCAAATTACACCTTTTGATGAAGATTCTATCCTTGTATCTTGGTTGTGGGTTATTCTCCTCATTCTTGAGCTTGTATGCCCATTTGTTTTTTAAGGCTCGTCTGCACTTGGGCAGCTCCACTAGATCATAAATGTGGTTCTCAAGACAGGATTGCATCTCCTCTTGCATGACTTTCAATCATTTTTCTTTATGAACATCAATCATGGCTTCATCGTAGTGTCCAGGGTCCCTCTCGGTAGTTAGTGTAAAATACTCATTAGGGAGATATCTCGTAGAGGATTTTCTTTCTCTAATTGATCTCCACAACTAGGGTTGTTTCATATGTTCAGGCTCCACAAACTTGACAGGTTTTGTATCATTTGTATCAGTTCATGAAGAATCCTTTATTGAAGACTCACTATGATAAAAATACTGATTTCGTTATAATTTTGTCGTACTAATTTGTCCCTTTGGATTATTATGTACCACAGGAGATGAATTATTATTGAAGTAGGTGTTGATCATGTGCTTAAGTATCTCTGGCTATTTGGAATCTTTGATGTGTTGAGATATGGAGTCTGATAATATATTTGGATTTTACACTAGACCCCGAAGGTGGGTTCAGGGGCGGTAGCCCCCAAGGCGAAAATTTGGATCAGTTATGTCTTTTGTATTCTCTTGAACATATAAATGTGTTTTATTCTCCTAGTGTACAGAGGTTAAAAAACATTCACAGTGAAATAACAACCCTAGCCACTCGTGGACGTAGCCAAACATTGGTGAACCATGTAAATCTGTGTGTGTCTATTATTTCCACACTTGTTCTTTGATTATTGTGATTGATTGTTCATAACAAATAGTATCAAAGCTTGGTTCGTATCACAACAATCTGAAAAGATGGAAAGCGCAAAGATTCAAATTGAGAAATTCAATAGAACCGATTTTGGTTTCTGGAAGATGCAGATGGAAGATTATCTGTATCTGAAACCTCCACGAACCCTTGTTAGGGGAGAAATCAGAAACCATGAAATAAGAGGTTTGGGATCTGAAAGATCGGCAGGCGCTAGGGTTGATTCGTTTATCGTTGGCGAGAAACGTTGCCTTCAACATCGTTAAGGAGACAACTATTGCAGGAGTACTGAAGGCTCTGGCAAACATGTATGAAAAACCGGCGGCCATTAATAAGGTATATATGATGCGTCGTTTGTTTAATCTGGAGATGTTTGAAAGTGGATCTGTCACAAATCATATTAACGAATTTAATATAATTATCAGTCAATTAAGCTCTGTTGATATTAATTTTGATGATGAGATTAGAGCCCTAATTTTGATGTCCTCTCTACCCGAGTCATAGGATACTGTTATTTCCGCAATTAACAGTTCACGTGGGTCTTAGAAGCTAAGGTTTGATGAAGTCCGAGATGTTGTTTTGAGCGAGAGCATTCGCAAAAGAGAAATCGGGGATTCGTCTGGTAATGCATTCAGTGTCGAGGGAAGGGGCATGAGAAAGTCGAAGGGAGGCCATAGTAAACATGGTTGATCGAAATCAAAAGGGCAGGGAAAATCTCAAGGCAGAAACGAGGTCTCTTGTTGGAATTGTAGTAAAAAATGACACTTCAAAAAGGATTGCCCTAAACCTAAGAAGAAGAAAGGCCAGAAAAACAATAAGTCCCATGAAGATGATGATTCTGTATGTTCTGCGGAAGACATTGGTGGCGCCTTAATTTTTAGCGTGGACAGTCCAGTTGACTCCTGGATACTTGATTCTGGTGCATCATTCCACTCTTCTCCGAGCAGAGAGTTATTCCATAATTTCAAGTCTGGAAATTTTGGGAAGGTGTATCTTGCTGATAATAAAGCCTTGGAGATTGCTGGAAAGGGGGATGTGTGTATCCAGACCTCAGGTGGGAGTAAATGGAAGCTGCAGGATGTCAGATATATTCCTGACTTAAAGAAGAATCTGATTTCTATTGGTTAGTTGGACAGCACGGGTTACAGGGCAGTGTTCGGGGAGAGTTCCTGGAAAATTGTGAAGGGAGGTATGATGATAGCACGGGGCACAAAATCTGGAACTCTATACACTACCGCAGGGTGTTTGAACATGGTTGTTGTAGTTGATAGTACATCGAGCTCGAGTCTGTGGCACAACAGACTAGGACACATGAGTCAGAAGGGGATGAAGATGCTAGCTTCAAAGGGGTATCTGCAAGGTTTGAAATCTGTTGATATAGGTTTTTGTTAGAGTTGTGTTCTGGGAACGCAGAAACGGGTCAGTTTTATAAAGGCTAGCAGAGAACCAAAGGCAAAACGGTTAGAACTAGTACACATAGACGTATGGGGGCCATCTCCAGTCTCCTCTCTTCGTGGTTCGAGATACTACGTTACCTTCATTGATGACTTCAGCAGGAAGGTATGGGTTTACTTTTTAAAACATAAGTCAAATGTGTTTGTTACCTTTAAGAGGTGGAAGGCTGAAGTTGAAAATTAGACCGGGTTGAAGATCATGCCTAAGGTCTAATAATGGTGGAGAGTATGATTCTACAGAATTCAAGAAGTTCTGTGCTGATGAGGGAGTCAGGTGCACCAGGACAGTTCCTAGCCAGGCAAGACAGAATGGGATTGCTGAAAGGATGAACATAACGTTGAATGAGTGAGCAAAAAGCATGAGACTACATGCTGGGCTGCCAAAAACGTTTCGGGCAGATGCAGTTAGCACAGCAGCATACTTGATAAATGGAGGACCTTCAGTTCCCTTGAGTTTTAAGATGCCAGAAGAGGTTTGGTCGAGTAAGGAGGTCAAGTTTACTCACCTGCGGACTTTTAGGTGTGCTGCCTATGTTCATGTTGATCCAGAGAAGAGAGACAAGCTTGATGCAAAGACTTTGAAGTGCTATTTTATTGGGTATGGTTCATATTAGTTTGGATATAGATTTTGGGATGACAAGAATAGGAAGATCTTGAGACACTGTGATGTGACATTTGATGAGAATGTCCTGTATAAGGACAAGTTTGGGGTGTGATCTGAAGATGCAGAAGAAGTGGGAACTGAGGTTGAGTTGCAGGAAATTTCACCTCGTGATGTTGCAGCAAGACCACAGGAAAATCTAGAAAATATTGTTGCAGAACCAGAACAGCAGCCAGACACACCAGAGCCAGTATTGAGGAGATCTACCAGGGTTATCAGGTCACCGGAAAGGTATTCACCATCCTTGCATTATTTGTTGTTGACTGATGGAGGGGAACCAGAATCCTTTGATGAGGCTTTGCAGGTGAAGGATTCGATCAAGTGAGAGCAAGTCATGGAAGATGAGATATGGTCACTTGAAAAGAATGATACTTCGGGAGTTAACTGAGTTGCCTGTAGGAAAGAAAGCTCTGTTAAACAAGTGGGTCTACAGGATCAAGAATGAAACTGATGGTGGAAGAAGGTGAGATGTGTTTGAAGAAAATTGATGGTGTTAAGAATCCAGCAGACATGTTGACTAAAGGTGTTGATGTTGGAAAACTGGGGTTGTGCAAGGTCTCAATTGGTTTTCTACCTTAGCGTGGGAGATGTTGCGGCTAGGTGAGTTTGTTGGGTACATTGGCGTGGAGAATGAAGGTAGTTGGGTTGACTGGATCAGTCTCTAAATGAGAGAATTATTGAGATATGGAGCTTAATAATATATTTAGATTTTACGTTAGAAGCGTCAAATTAGATTTTATTTAATAAAGTAACGATATGCGAGCATAAGAACCTAACATATATATATATACCTAGCTATGCCATAATTGCAGTGATAGGTGATAATGAGCCAATTTTGGGAATCTTAGCGAAGAATTTTAGAACAATAAAAGCAAGAAATGATCTTTTTGTCACGCCTTTCAAAATTGTTTCTTTTAAACAATAATAAATAATACTTCATTAGTTTCTTTTCCTTTGTTTCATATTAATATAGTAATACACACTTGTTTTTTCTAGAAAAATATAATTTTATCCAACTTGAAATACGTAAATGGAATTTTAACTGTTCCTCAACACTAACCTATTAGGCCAATGGTTAGTCAGTGTTCTACAATTATAATACCGAAAATAACGATATGAAATATAATTTGACAGTGTTAGTGAAATATTATTACCCGCTTGCTACCACTTGTAAGAACGGTAAATAAAAAAAAATCTTCGGTTTTGATTCTATATAAATAATAAAATTGTACCTTTATCCATAATTATTTTTAAATCTTTAAATATAACAAATCAGATTTCTTTTCTTTATAAAATTTTCCAATTCTATGATAATTAAGAATTTTCGATAAATTTTTTTATTTCTTTTTCTAATCTTATTTTTTGTAAGAGACCTTAATATCTTTAAGTTAAATAATCATCATTTCAACGAATTACATATTACTAAAAATAATCTAACAATTGCCTCAAGTCGTGGCCGCCACTAATGGCCTCCTAAAAACAGCAATAGTATATTTACATGAAGCATCGCCTGCGTCAGAGTGCCAAAAATATGCGTAACTCTACCTAACACGTCCTGGTCCTGCTCAAAAGCTTCTACTTTTTCCTTCCTTTGATTATAAGTTTTGTTTCTTTATTGCCCAAGTTGGCAACTTGCGCCTTCATTATTAATTTGGCCTCTGCCAGTCTGCCTCTTCCAGGAGTGGTAAGTTGCTCTCCAAAAGTCTTCTTTTATGACTTACGAGGATAAATGCCCTTCACGTTGTCTAGCTAATACAACAAATTCCTTCCCATCAACTCTTCCATCTAATCATCAATTGTGATAAGCAGTTAGATTTTAGTTACATACAAATATTTTTTAGTTTGATTTGACTAGACGAGAGAATTTGCTTTTAATGTTCCAATTCTACTAAAAGTAGTAGGAACGATTTAGTAACTTTAAATATTCGGTGGAATCTCGTAACAGTGGTTAAAAGTTTTAAATTGACAATCAAGTTAATCATATCCTCTCATTCACTCACTCTACCAAATAGAAAATGGAAGAAAAGGGTTTTAGATGAGTGGGAATAATGATATGCAACAATATATTATGCAAAGAATTGGAGAAAGTACGTAGGGTTGCTACCGCCCGGAGAAACAGCAACCAAAACTTTGAAGAAGGCGATAACCACTTGTGGCCCTACTGAAATGGTGCAATAACTGCATATTCAATTGCAAAAATTGATTCCATCTTACCTAAGGTAAGCATTAGCTTATCTTTAAAGTTGAAAAACATAATCTTCCACGTATGGTCCAGGCTCTTTGGTCTGAACTAAAGGGAACAATTAGTTGACTATGTAGCAATGGTAGCTTCGAATTGTCCAATATGGAGATGGATCCTCCATCTTGCATCCCTTGGTTAAGGATCATATACCAAAAATCTTGCACCATCCTTCATTTTTTTGCCTCCGTCGTCAAGCCTTTAAAATCTAATACTATTTTACGTGAATTATAATTAATTAATTTTTTATTTTATATAACAACGAAAATAACAACCCAATAGAAGTTCCCTTAAAACATGAAATTTGAGAAAGCTTAGTACTGGAGAGACTATTTCCGTTAGACTTACTTAAAAAATACATACATATGAACATAATAAAATAATAATAATTAAAAAACAGAAAATAGAAAATAGACATAAAAGATAATAATAATAATAATAAATAAATAAATAAGTATAAATATAAGTAATATAATAAACAACACAATAAATACAGAACAAAATATATAAAATAAATAAATAAATACACAAACAAGAAAAAAGACAAGTAAATAAATAAATCAAGCAATTCATTACAAGAATATATTTTAGTTAAGTAAAGAAATATAATTAGATTAAATAAAGATCTAACGGTCATTAGTTACATTGTAATTTTTTAATAATTTAGTCTTTTTATCATATCATGTATGTTAAGTATGATATGATTATTATATAAAATTATTACGATATTTTGTAATAATGTTTAAAGTTATGACAAATTAATTTAAATGTTTTTTAGCATTTGTAACTCTATCCGTAGGTAATTTATAAGAGTTTAGGTGAACATTTATAATTTAATTTAAATTAGGGGAGAGGTAAAAGAAAAGAAGTTTTTTTTTCTCCAAGTATTAAACGCAGATGAAATGAAACTACTAAATTCAAGAAGAACAATTATGTGTTTTAATCTAAGCATTTTTAATGCCGGTTTTTACCTGTTGGTGGTCGGGTTTCGCCGGGAATCCGGTGGTCGGGCTCCGCTAGCGAGGTTTCTCCTGAAATCCTAAAAAATAGTAATATGTATAAAATAATATTAAATAATTTTGTAATTCTCTCTCGTTATTAAGTAGCTTGTAGGTATAGATCCACCAGGTCGTGCCTTTGCTTTTGGTATTGAAAATACCCACTAATTGTAAAGTATTCAATTTCCACAAATATTCTTAATCGATTACGTCCCCAATTAGCCTACGTGAGAGTTTGGTGCTTGTCTCTTAGTGCAGGGAATGAGACATTTCACTACCTTCGAATCCTCTAAAAACACCTCTGAAAGTCCATATGATTGTGGCTGTTCCTTACTAAATGCTTGGAACTGATGATAAGGTAGAACTTCATTTTCCATCCTTCACTTTCAGAATTTAATTAATATATATATATATATAGGACGAAGAGAAAATGTGGTTAAGGATTTTTTTGGTTCGATAAGATTTGATGCATTCTGATTAAGGGGGTTTCTTTTCACTTTTTTTTTCTCCTACTGTATAATTACTTAAGAAAAAAATTATTTTTTCGCTGATTAACTTCCTAATTAGGCTCAATAGTGAACTACAAGGTTCACTGGTAGTTTTGTATATGAAATAGATTCAAAAAGTTCCTTTTTATTTACTCTTTATTATTTACAAATTTACAAATACTTAATTAATAAAAATAATGATTGCTATGGTGAAGTTAGACTTTTTCTAGCAGAAATTTTGTAAAAAAAACAAGCTCGTTTTCTGTGTACTTAAAATCATTGTTTGGTTGCACCCATTAGAAAACTAGAAGATGTTAAACATAGAGCCAAGAAAAGGTCTCGGCATAGCCATGCAAATTAACTTAAAAGCTCTAAGAGGATTGTGAAAGTATAAAACCTTGGAAAACATAAACTGAAAAACTCAAAAGCAAATTGAAAAAGGTGTAAGTTCAGACCTTCAACTCTTCAATATTTGTAGGCAAGACA
>JANQAP020000014.1:7087720-7100398 GCA_026874005.2 Erythroxylum coriaceum
GCCCTCCAATCAAGTGATTTCCTTTCTCTAAAAGAAATTCCTTTTATGCCTCAAAGTACTCTTATGCAAAGGTTAACCTTCTACAGAAACTCAAAAGAAAGGTGCGAAACTAACTTAAATATTTTGGGTTTTAAATCTTTTGAAAATCTTTAAAATTACTCATCTTATATTTGTGTTTGAATTCTTTAAAGTGTAGCTGCAGTACTCTGTTGGTTTTATGCAACAACTGATCTCTTCCTCTCCTGTTCTAACCTAACTTATGCATGCACTCAACATCTTTAGTTGCAAGACACTTTTTCCAGAATTGATAGACTTGAGAACATGGGAATTGAATTTGTAGAAGATAAAATAAAAAAACATAGTAATCAAGTCTCAACCATAACTCAACTGAAAAAAGAAGTGAATACAGCAACTAATGATCGAAAAGAACAATCATTTTGGTAAACAGAACTATGTCCACCATCATTGCCAGATCCAAATCCCAAATCTCACATTGCACAAGTTTTTGTCACCAAATGAGCTGTAAAGCTTTAATGCTATGGAAGGGAAAGCGGAAGACATGATATAGCCAATGGATGCACAACTCGCAAAGTTAAAGAAAACGGGCAACAAAATAGATAAGTTTAGAGTTCAGTAACCCTGTACACATATCAAATTACTTCGCATAAAAAGAAAGTAGGGTGACCCGGGCCGACCAGGGAAGTTGGAGGAATGGCTTGTTGCATGGTGTAGACAGAACATGAATGTAAGAATTCCAGAGCACTTATTGCTATTGGCATGTACTAGATTAACTGTTGCAAGTCAATACCTTTTTACTCCTCTCCAGATTCCAATGAGCAACACTTCTTCTCCTACTTTTTTCATAAAGTTAGGAACCGCTGTCCATCTTTAACACTTTAATCATGAAGAAAAACAAGCTCTTCATCCTGATACAGATCTAGTTCTAAATGTTTTGTACTCAGATTCTTTACCCAAAAAGGAAAAAGAAATGAGACCTTTTCTCTTAAGGCAGCCAGATATCCTGAATACTAGTAATTACATGTTATACGCATATGCAATAGAAGGCATTAAAGAGATGACAATGACATAACTTTTCTAGTAATACATAATGTTAGTCAAAATTAAGAGTCGTAAAGTTGAACTATGAAGCATCCAAATACTAAATATATGGAGACTATGACATTTCACGGGTGGTGAAACAATCCACCAAAATCTTTGATGGTAAAAGTTTTAGGACATTGATTCAACAACTCAACTTGACACGATGTCCACAATCTCGTGAAGAAAACAATAATCACATTGAAAGTTATCAGACTTCAGATTCATTGCTCAAAATGCGGTAAGAAACCAATGAAATATTGTATCTAACACCTGAGCAATACACGGAAACTTACCAGAGCCTGACTCTACAAGCACCAAACACAATAAACGAGAAGAAACGAACGGGAAGTCAATGACTTTAGGTTCACCCAGATAATATAATCTGAAGAAATAGAAAATTGTTAGATCTGAATTGGATTTAAGAAACCTAAAAACCAAGGTGTAAGATATGGTTAACTTACCACATAGAACGTGAGGACGACCTAGCAACAGAGTGCATGGAACTACTGCACACCCCCTTTTGTCCAGGAAGATGGGAAAAAGAGGTAGACAAGAAATGGAAGGACTTTGGTTGAAAGCAGAGAGATTGGGCTATCAATATATAGGCAACTAAGAATCTTAACACTAAAACAAGAAGGGAATGGAATGGCGAGAGATTATGAGAGCCACAAGAGAGTAGATAGATTCAGACAAAACAAAGCCACCCACTCCTACTCCATACCACCAAGAAACAAACTTGGAGAGAGATGTGGCTATGCTGTGAAGTTTGTGAGAAAAGGTTCGGTTTTTTGTCATGTAAGGACAAAGTCAAAACAACACACTGATTATTATGAGTCCAACGCATATGAGGCTGCTAACGGGGAGTTGGTGGTGAATTTTATATAGTGGACACTGAAGAAAAGATCAAATTTGTGAGCTGCATACTCAAAACTTTGGCTACATTTGATTAGAATACAGTTGGAACATCCAGGCAGAACTCAGAAGCCAAAAGAAGATTAGAAATTAGAATCACCGGCTACAAATCGTAAGAAAACTTCAAAAAATAAGAAAATAATTTGTGAACTTTTTTTTTAAATAGTATTTAATCAACATTTTAATGAAACAAAATTAATATCTTAATTTTAATTGTTATTTGTTCAAACTTTTTATAAAAATATGATTATTAATTATATGATTGGTATTTGAAAAGTTTTTCCATTTCATATTATTCTATCTTTGAAATAAAAATATGATAATATGGGAGTATATTAAAATTAAAAAAGGAATCACATAATTATTTCCGTGATATTAAGAAAATATTTCCTAATTATTCATGAGTTTATAATATCTAATTTCTAATTAAAAGTTCATGTGTCTTCATTCATATAAATTGAAATTTTTGAAATTTTATTCTCAAAAATATTTAAACTATGCAATCCATTCCATCCAAATCTAATTTAAATGAAATAATTTGGAACAAATTAAAATAATTTAGATTTTAAAATTTTTGTTCAAACATACTAAATTGCATTATGCACATCCTTGGATTAAATAGAAGCTTATTATAACCGGGAGTGCAATTATTAGAGTAAAATTAATAAAATTTTGACTTTTAATTGAAGTTTAGATTCAGCTAACACAGTGAATATAGTACAAGGAATATAATATAAAGTAAAATACATGTCTTTGTTATTTCTAAAATTTTTTATTGTTTATAAAAATAATATATAAATAATATTTTACTAATTTTATTAATTTGGATAGAAATATATTTTTGTCTAAAAAAATTACACTTAGTTATCAGTTTTCTTCACTAAGTGATGAGCTTTAATCATCGTCACTTAATCAAAATTCCAAGCACTACCAATGGCTAGCTCTATCAGGTAAATGATCTGCTTCACTATTTTAGCATGTACAATCACATCTTTTCTGGGCAAAAGCTCGCACTTTTATCAGAGGTTTAACCCAACATTTCATCAATCAATTCATTTACGAGGTTTTGCTCACTAAAAAGCTGAAAGGTAGAATTTAGATGCTCAGAGCTGAGATCATTTTTGACAAATTTCTCTCAATTGTCCTTGTTTCACTTCAAGTTCAGGAAGCAATTTATACAATCCAACCAGAGCTACAGCCAGATTCAAAGGCAAGGCAAGTTCTCTTTTGACTATGCAAAGACATAAAATTTGTTTCCCGTTCCTGATGAACATGGATCAAACACTTACAGCCGCAGATTTTTCGCTATACATTTTGATATCCATACTAAGTATTTACAAAGGCACATTGCCGAATCCTAACAGTTACGCGAGTTACCAAAAAGTGAAAGCGAAGTATCAATGCCATCGCATCCAGGAAACAGCTGCTCTACTTCTGAATCCGTCCTTGACACTTGCTTCTCCTCGGTGAAGGGTAATGCAAGAGAAAGGGAAAGAGATGGTGAGCAATCTCCATTTCCTACGCTTGTCATTGTACCAGAATGCTTATTCTCTTTATCTTCATGGTCCAGAATCTCAGGAAATAGAGTCATTATTCCAGGCTCCCTTGAGCTTCTTCTTTCAGCTCCTGGGGAGATAAAACTCTGGATTGTAGGTTGCAACTGTTTCTTATGCCTCGCTGTGACTAATTGTGGAATTGCGTTGACCCCCGACCTGTTTTCTACCAAGCCAGAATCTACAGTATATCTTAAGTTATTATACACTCTGCCATCACCAGATGAGCCAAGGTCATCACATTTAACCATTCCACCAGATTTTCTCATTCTTTTGCACGCTAGCTCTTCATCATCCTCAAAGCCATCTACATCACATTCTCGGTTCAAATCAATTTCATGTTTTCTCTTAGAATCTCTTTCCTTTCCCTGCATGAATCAATTAAATATCAGGAGGAGTTAGGTCTGTGGATGTATTTGGCCCAATAGGGTAACATATGGACAGAAAAACTAATATTAACAATAAGAATGTAGCTCGAAGCTTGAGGAACATTACCTGGAAATAATGAAGCTCTATAGGTAACTGCTCATTCTTCACCAAAGCATCAGCTGTAATCAGCTGTCTGTCAGATTTTTCATGATCAGAAATCTTACACTGAGGAGAAGATTCTTCGTTCTTGCAAATCTTAGTTTGTATTTCAGAAGAAAGTGCTGGCAATTCTGGTGCTGTTGAGTGTAATGTATGCGGTTCATCAGACTGCGAATTGGATGTATGCAAAGTATCACTCGAGTGCAGAGAAAAAGATATGTTCTGAGACCCAGATGGTGCCAGATTCAAGCTAGAAGTACAAGGTGTTTCTCGAACAAATGCACCCTCTTGGCAATTTATCCTCCTTGCTTTAAAAACACCCCATAGAAACAACAACTTGTTCCATCCTGCAATAAACAAGTTCAGAGAAGAAAATCTCAAGTAAGAATAAAATGTCTCCCATTCTTGCAGATAACTTTGATGTTTAGATTATGAAGGTTGAAGGTCAATTTTTACGTTGGGATTTTTCTGGGAGCAGGTTAGATGAGAATATTAAAAGCTCGACTCCATTAACATTTCCTCTGAGACCTAAATCACCTCTAGTCATGCTTTCCAACAAGCCCTTGTAATTTGTCTCATAGCTGCATACGAAGCATATGGAAAGAGTTAAGCAGATTGTTGACATAAAACAGAGAATCATAATTCACATAAAATCCCCAACCTCTTGAGGTCTTCAGCAAAAAAGTAGAGAGCAATGTTATCTTCCTTGGCCTGGTTTTCCTGGAACTGGGATGGCCACATTGATAAGCGAGGTACTTGCTCCACTAAAATCTTCTGAGGAAACTTTTCCACTACTTCAAGAACTTTAGGTGAAGCAGAAGTGGATAAGTGTGCCTGCATGCGGTCACAGGAACTGAGAGATCCCCTTGTCTGAATTTGAAATCCACCTCTGCACAAGATAACAGAGATTCACGATAAGTGACTTAGACAGAGCACTCACTTCCATCAAATTAATGTTCTCGGCAGATTAAAATGCCATAATGACAAAAGAAATAAGGACCATACTGCCATATATAGTCAAGCCGTGGAATTGTAGACACCAAAGATGGAATATCTGCTATAAAAATGTCTTTTCCCGAAGAAAGTTCTCCAGAAGGAAGAGTGGGACTTGAATTATTTACTTTCGGGTGCTCTGCATCCTCAACTACATCGTTGGCAAGCCTGTATTGTTGTTCACTTACAGAATCTCTATGATGGTAACCACTGGCTGATTTTGGTGAGGAACTTGATTTAGCTTGACATTCAGGTCTTGATAATGGAACTAAACTAGTTTCAACACAAGTTTTAACTATTCTGTCCCCTGAACAAGATGCATGTGCAGCATATGCTCCAGGTGTTGTAGCTGAAGGACTGTGCAACCTTGATTCAATTTTTGTTACTACAGAGTTTCGCTCCTTTCCTTGTACTGGTCTCTTCAAGTCTTCTATATTTGGATACCTAAAAGGAAGCTCTCTAACCTTAGAATCACCAGTACTTATACGGTTGAAGCTGGCATTGTTGAATGATTTAGATTTACCCAACACTCTGGAAATGCTCTTCACATTACCAGCGACAACAGTTCCTTTAGCAAAATTTTGCTTTTCTGCACCACCATCAACACGTTGGAATTTCAATTTTGAGTCCACAGAATTGAATGATTTTGACTTGGAAAGACAACCTGCAAGTAAACAACTTAGATCAGAAAAAGGAAAAAAAAGAAGACATGGAGAAAGTAACATTTGTCACTTATAAAAATGAAGTCTTGCATCTTTAAAAGAATGCAGAATAAGCTACAATGATTAGTTAGCCCTTATCTCATTCCAACCCAATCCTGGGCCACTGTTGCCAGCCAAACTACCTATCAAGCTTTAAGTTATGGTTCCCTTACCCAACTTCTTGAATGAATTGTCCAGATGTGCTCCAGCTTTGATAAAAAATTTGGATGGCTTGGGTGACGAGGCAGATTCTATTACAGCCCTTCTTTTTGTCATAGACATGTCTTCTGCATTACCCAGTGGCCTCTTAACAGGGACGTGATATGAATTTTCAAATTTTCTAACTTTATTTCCATCCAAACTTTTGTTCTTCATTTCCAAATTTTTCTTGTCAGTGTTAGAATTCCCAGCATTTAGTTCAGTTTCAGTCAAGGATGATCCCTTCAACCTAACTGTTTTGTCTTTTTCATACTCATCATGCCTTTGCTTCGCAATTTCGTCCTCCACAACACACTCTTCACACATCCAATCACCTTCAGGAACTTTATTCATCTTTACACGCATGCAATAACTGGAAGACAGATATCAAATGTCACCAAGAAAGGAAATTCATAGACAAACGAACAATATTAATTTCAAAATAAATGAACTGTATGAGACAATCCTAACACAAAAGAATAAATATAAAGGACCTACATGTGTTCTGCCCCATCATTACACTTGCTACAAGTAGCAAGCATATCCTCCCGACCCACATCTCCACAGATATCACAAACTTTTACCTGTGACAATGAAGCAAGAATAAAATGAGAATATTCCAATTGAAGCAAAAATACAAAGGAAAAAGAAAAATGAAATATAGACATCTTTCATCCATAATGGAAAATAAAGATGATAAAAGATAACAGACATTAGCAAAAAGTGGAATGTCGGCTTTCTATATTAACAACAAAATGAAGCACCAAACAATCGATTTCCGAAACTTGCAAAATCAAGAAGGATCAAGCCATGAATTAGGGATCCTAGAACAATATAATCAGAAAAAATAGTGAATCCAACAAGAAAATAGTAACACAATAATAATATTAATTTCCAAGAAAATGCAAAATAACACAAATCAAACAATTTTCTGTTAACAAATGATATTCATTATGGTAGTTCACCAAACAATCAATCTCCATCTCCCAAGCCCAAATACTAGCTTCACTATGAGCTGCATGTCACAAAAATCAAAACATAGGCTTAATTGTCAATACATTCAGATGCCACATAACATTGAAAACACATGAAACCAGAAACCAAATGCATAAATGCCTTACCATGTTGCCTCTCTCTTGTTAGTGCTTAATTATAGATGCTTTTGACCTCTAACTTTTCTTTCAAGTCATATGTATGCCTCAAATGTAAAACCATACTAAATGAAAGACATTCAGGAAGTTCTACCTTTGCCAGTCATGTCTTTATTTATGTAACTTCTGTTACAAATTATCCATTAACAAAATTAATGGTGATACTAAGATGCTTAGCCTTTGCAAAGCGTTAAAAATTATGTATTAACAAAGTTAATGGTCATACTAAGTTGCTTAGTGTTTGCAAAGCACTAAAAATTATCCATTAACAAAGTTAATGGTGATACTAAGTTGCTTGATGTTTGCAAAGCACTAACTGTATGCTGTCCATATTCATTTAACTGAAACATGGATTAATACAAGTAACAAGCAGCAACCAACAAATTAATAGGCACTGAACCTTCCTGTTCTAATATGCCCAATTCACCTCCCTCGTTATCATAGATACATCAGCACAGGCCAAGCAGGCTTATCCTTATAAATAAACTACAGCAAAGTCCATTCAAATCCCTAAATATACATGTTATGCTCCTCTGCCGGCTAATTTCATTCATTTTCTGCAGCCCAGGTGTAAATTGCAAGGAAAACCATCTCAAATTTTCAGTCCAAGATTATTTCACCTTGCTGTCTATTCATTTGTGCCAAGGAAGAAAGACACAAAATGCTAATCTTGGCTGTCGTTTGTTCAATCTTCTCTTTACAAATTTTACTTCTCCCAACGTCAGAAATTGTAGTCACTCAAGTTACACAACACCAAATGTTACAAAGGTTCACTTTTTTCCCTAATTCACATCCTTATCACCTACAAATGGACAACTGGTACTTAGTAAGTTAGAACCTTATTCATTTCCACTTTAGCTTCCACAAACTTGTGCTTTTATTTAAATATACAGACATAATGCTCAGAGCTCTTGGAGAGCTCTATTCAATGTGTAGTAAACCTATTAATGATGCCATAGACAAGTGCAAGAGGAAAATATAAGGTCCTGAAGAAGAAATTGAGGTGAATGCACTTACATCGTCCTCCAAATGACCTGATGCATCACCCTGGTTAACTTGCTGAGTTTGCCAAGCATTTCCACGTGCATTGGATTCATCACCAATACAAAGCTTAAAATTTTCCTTCTCGTTCAAAGATTTATCCAGTTCAGCAGCCACTTCTCCATCATTCACTTCACATTTTGTTGTCTTCATATGGCACTTAACATCATGCATTTCATCGTGAATCGTAAAAGTTTCGGCTCTTGCCAATGGAGGTTCAACTTGTTCCACAGAGCACTCAGAAGGTTCTCCCTGGAACATTGAAAAACACATCAAATTTTTTGCATTCTGATTATGCAGAAAATATTATTCGTTGAATTACAGAAAAAGAATCTGGATTAATCACCTTCATCGAACTGGCACCAAAATGACAATTTTTCTGAGAAGAAATTTCTGATAGGTCTAATTTATTTGAAGTAAAATCAACTGCCTTGGGTGATTCCTTATTGAGTTTAATTTGGTTTCTCGGGCAACTTTTTTCCATCACATCTACATGTTTTCTAGCCACACCACAGTCAACAGCCTTTTCCGCTGAAAGATAACAATCAACTGAAGCAGAACTATGTTCAACATTTTTTTCTATGTCACTGTTGCTATCAACAGTAACCTTCTCAGAGCATTTTGAACCGCTGATGCAAGATATGTTATCACTAAAAGCCTCCATTTCTTTCGGTGTCTGACATTGATTTGAAAAACGACTTTCATGAGATTGAGCTGCTTTGAGATTTGTGGAACCTGTTTGGAAACCATCAACTTTTACTTCTGTGCATACTGAGATATCAGATGCTCTCGGTGTGTCTTTACTTTCTTCATTTTCAGAGAATGAATCATGACTTGAACATGCACTTGCGTGGTTACTAATTACACTGCCTAAATGTTGTTTCCGATTATATCCACTGCTTGTACCAGACAAGATATCAGGATCCCCATGAGAGCAAACCTTTTCCCTGGAGGTGTTATCCGAAAGATCTCCATCAGTCTTCCTCCTAACTGGTGATGCCTGCAGTTCAGAAAGCAGACAAGACGAGCTTGGACTTGCACACATGTCGCATGACCCAGATTCTTCCTTCACATGGAGTTTACCACTTGAACAATTTTGATTTCCAGCTCCTTTCACAGTGTAGTCTGATCGCTGCAATGTGAAAACAACTAAAAGCCATGAGCTAATTAGTAATGAAATGAAAAAAGTATTCGATCCTCAGACGTTAGGGAATTGACTGAGAGAATACTGAAAGAAGTGAGTACAAATTTGAGTTACCAAATTATAAGAGAAATATGATGTTCACAAAAAGAAAAAAAAAGAAGAGGATCATCTGATGTATCCACCGTACAGATTATACCGTTCTAGTAAAGCAAGATTTAACACTGATCCACTTGCCTTACACAAATGTTGACAAAATTAAACTATCGCAACCACAGTAGATACACAAAGAAGATTATCGCACTTAACTTTCATTGACTTAGAATCCTACAATATATAAAATCGTCCATTACAAAAGCAAGTGGACCAATTTTGAAGTAATAAATGAAGCACAGTTGAAATGTGCAATGAAGAGCTTTAATCAGAAAATGGGCAATTTATGTCCAATATGCACTCATAAGGGCAGCATATTTCACGACACTATTAAACCATGAGTAAAACTAACCATCTACACGATCAAAATTTATTGTAACTCGTTTATTAGTATAACCTATGAAAATCAATATCAATCCTAAAGTAGGTGAAACGTTTCCAATACTACTAAATAATTTTGTCCCATTCAAAACTACCAACTGAAAATGTTCAAGCTGCCCGGCAATATTGAAGTCACCAACATTTTAAAATGATAAGTTTTTACTATATTCCCAGATATGATTCCTCACATGTTTTAAGTAATCGAAACTAAGGCACCAAAAGAATCAAAATGAAACCATATTTGGAAAAAATTCCCACCATATTCAACTCAACAATGTGATCTGCTGCATCTGCCGGTCCTTGCATCCGATGACTGCTGTTCCGTTCGGGTGTAATCTATATAGCAATTATAAATTGCAGTAGATACGAATTAGAATTAGATTACCAACACTTGTCATATTTCCATAGCTGGAAGTAACCATTGCAAGACATAAAAGACAATATCTTTCTAATTTGGTCATTCACATAGATGCATAGTTGCAAACATACGACTGCAAGAAATAACGAATGACAGAAAACCATGAGAAAAGAATAGTTAAGATTTCCCTATTATAGATTGTTGATAATACAAGAGGGAATATTGAAGAAACAACTAGTCAAGTAGTAATTTCACACCGTCCAAATTTCAAAGTTTACGGAAAATGAAAATTGTAGCAGAAACTATAAGACCTCAGTTTACTCTTGTTCACAAATGCAAGATGAATCAAAATCAACAGCATACTGCATCCAACAATTGGAGAACATATCAGAAGCTTGTTCAAGGAAGCATGGAGATATATAACGCGTCATTAAATTAAACAATTGAAACATAAAGCAAGTTTTCTTAGCATAAAAAGCGAGGGGAAAAGTCATCCTTAACAACCAAGTAATCAAACGAAGAAAATATAAAAGAAACCCAGAAATTTCCATCAACTGATCCAAATCCAACTCAAAAGAGCATATATTTCAATGAACAAAATCAGAAGAACCCATGATCAAGAAGAATTCCCATCTTAGAAGTAGAAACAAGCCTGTGATTATCCACAGAGCAGAGAGAGAGAGTCCAAAACAAAGAACAACCCATAAAAATTCTACCTTTGCATCAAAAACCTCACCACTAGCACCATAAAGCTCCTTCACATTCCTAAACTTCACTTTCTTCATAATAATTCCCAACCCCACCTCCTCTCAAGAACCCCAAGAACCAAACTCAACCTTTACTTACCTCATATGCCATTTCTTTCTCTCTCTCTCTATCTGTCTATCTCTCTTTTAACAAGAGTAAAAATTGAAGCCCAAGATAAAGTTATTTATAAAATCCAGAAAGGCTTATGAGTAACCCCTCCTTCACTCTGTTTCAAATTCTGTTCTCTGCTTTATATTCTTCTGCACAGACACAGAACAGACACAGCTCTCTCTCTCTCTCTCTCTCTCTCTCTCTATTTGTGTATGTGTCTCTCAATTCTCAAATGGTTGGAAATTAAATTAATAATATAAACAACAAGCAAAGGAATTTGGTGCTTATTTTCTAGGTTTCTTTTTTAAGGGAGATTTTTCTTGGGTCAGGTCAGGTGGCAATTCCGTGGATTTTGTAAGATGGGTTAACGTTGCTGTTTTGAATGGTCATTGATACGCTGATGCGTTGTAGACCGTTGATGCGAAAACTCACAGTGGATCTGAGTCTCTGTACGGTGCTGATTTGAGTCTTGGGTGGGGTCGTGATGGAGGGTAGTGGGGCCGTTATTTATAGCTGCGGATGCCGTAAGCTAGACTATAACGTGGCAGTGGCATGTGCTTAACAACCAAAATACAGAGAACGTAATGGGTAAATTGGTAATTTCATACGTATTTAAGCTGATGTGTATACTTTGTAGTTTTTTCCACACCACGTTAATATTAGTATTTATTGCTTTCTTTCAAAATGGAACAAATTTAGTTAGTGTTTATATTTGTTAAATAAAAATTAATTAATTAATTTTCAAATTTTGAAATGTCACCGTTTCTCAGAATAATAATTATGGACCCAAAGGTACAATTCTTATATTATTATTAGAATATTAAAATTAGATACAAAAAATCTAAAATTATTATTATAGTTTTGTATTTTTTTAGTCTCTAAATTGATAAGAAATTCCCCGACTTTCCATGTCAGCTCTACAATCTTTTGTTCTTTTTCTCTTAACAAGCCACTACGTGCCACGAGATTGGACCGAGGCAACACGATAATGGCGACGCACAGGATAATAACTACCACGAAGGGCGGTTAGGGACGTCACGCATATCCATGGAAATTGTGGCTATAGAGTGCGTGCGTCAAGAAGGATTTTCCACCAAACAACCAATTAAACACAAACACGTTCGATTGACTTGGCCTGAGTCACAGTTATAAATTGGTAAAAAGTCTTGCGTGTGAGCATCAACCTAATCGATCTCCATTGGCTAACGCGTGGTGGTGGGGCCCCGGCGAAAACGTGAAATCTTTTTCTTTTATCAATTACGGAAATAAATGGAATTATTAATAAGAAATTATATACATATATAATGGTAAAGTGACTGTCGCAGCTCTTGGAACTTATAAAATTAATGATGGATTTTGGTGTTGTTCTCCAAGAAGATGAGCTCTAAGAGACATACAACGCTAAGGTTGTGGATAATTATAATGTGGACAACTATCCAACACGCACACACTTTGTAATTATCTGTTGTCTGGTTCGCTCTTTCTATCTACTTTCAAGGTGTAAATGGTTGCTAATGAAAACTTTGTTCTTTTCTAGTTTCTAGTTTTGGGTGCAAGTTACGTTCACAAGATCAGCTTATTCTAAATCCTATATAATACTAGTCCTTAG
>JANQAP020000014.1:7130025-7153339 GCA_026874005.2 Erythroxylum coriaceum
AAAACAATTTCATAATTTCATTGACCACTTCAGATTTTTCTTCTAATACACATATGGGTCAATTTTGCATACTAAATTTGATAAAGTAAATGGAAAAATTAGGCAACACTTTCTTCTGAAAAATTGTTCAACCATGTCTTAAGTTTCTAATGACTCCAAGATGAACTAATTTGATTCAGTATACTATGAGTTATGCTCACAATACCAAAAACCGTGTATATTTGAACATTTAGCTAGTACTTTATCATACTCTCGAATTGTACAACTCATATCTTTCAACTCAGATATCCAAAAATTACAAACTTTATACCAATTTAAAGCTAAGAGAATAAGCTACAACTTTGATACCTCAATCTAAATCTGCCTACATCAATATAGTTTATTCAATAATCACAAGATATGATTTCTGTCCCTGGTAATGGTACAACCTAAGCTAAGATGCAGTTTCATGCCAAATTTGAAAGTCTTAGAGACAGAATCAAAATTTTACTTCTTCAAGAAAGTTGTATACTTATGTCTCTAGTCTAATCTAAACTAAGAATAAACTTATTTGGAAATCTACAGATCAAGTTATAATCAGAATACCGAAGCATATTCATAAAAATTTTCCAGTCCATAACATTCCAGCAGACTTTCACACTTTCATCCTATCAATCACATTCAATTTAATTTAGATAGCTCTAAATTTTTATGGAGAGAAAGAAAATGTCTTAGGAATCTATTGATCTAAGTTTCAATTCATTTAGAGTTTAGATGAAAAAGTTATAGCTAAAAGACTTAGGGCTGTTCAATGAAAAACTCCAGTTCATAACCCATACATTTAACTACCACCTTTCTCTCTCTCTACCACGCAAATCTTCATCTTCTGCACCAAACTCAGTGTTTTCTTCTCCTTCCTTTTCCAGTTTAATCACTTCTAAATCGTCTATTAAGCTTGTCTACACTCACTGTAACTTCCAAACAATTCAGAAACAATCCTAAACTTCAAATATCACAAATTCAAAATTCCACATTTTCATTCTCTCTCTGCTGTCATTTTTCAAATGTGTGTATATATATATATATATTTTACCCATTAATTCAAATGATCACTCAAAACCATTCTAACTTGTCTGTAGCTCATCAACATCCACAAGTCAAAACTCCAAAATTCACACTTAACATCTAAATTCATTTCTACTGATTCATAACAGATCAAAATATACTAACACCAAAAACAGGATGTTTTCGGGTAAATTCAAATGCCAGCACTTTTCATATTTTTTCTAACTTATTCATTTCCAGCAAAACCTCATTTCAATCATCCATTTTACATTCACAAAAGAGTTCCCTTATCACCACATCACTTAAGCTTGTTCCCATAAATCTAAACTCATTTTCAGACATTTTCATACAGGAACAGTAATTATTACCCACGTACGTGATTTTTCAAACAACAATAGAACATACATATGTCTTCATCACCTTGCGTAAATTGCTATACTGCCCAATCTAGAATCTATTCAACACAATGAGCAACAATTCCCAATTCTCACGTCAATCATCTAAGTTATTCAACACCGAAACCAAGCATTTATGCATGTACAGTAGAATGATAGAATATAAGTCATCACTTTTTCCAGCATTTTGCACTCTTCTTAAGCACAACTTAATTGATTCTTTTAGCTCCAATGCTCCTCGACAATATCTTTCAACTTCTGATTCTTCAAACATGAAAACACAATATATATCCATATTCGGTTTTCTCATTCAAACAGGACAGAACATATATATGCCTCAATTTCCAAATCTATGCATGCATGTATATATTTACACCAGAAACTAAACATTAGCAGAGACTACTTATTGGATTCAGCTATAAAGTCCAGAGAGTAACTCAACAACCCAAAGGCATAATCAATAGCTATTCGGTGATGAAAAACAGTGAAGAGGATTCAGTGAAGAACCGAAGCTTCAGTAACCTCTTCCTAACCAAAACATAATACTACGTGGGTTCTTTGCATGCTTTACACTTGTAACTATTTACATGTACCACTTGTCACATAACTATGTTGCCACATGTCACTCAAGGATTGGTCCAAATGTCAACATTTTATTTTTTTTCAAAATTCACCAAAAATTCTAAAATATCCGAAATACACCAAAATGATCAAAACACAATTTAATCACATTTAACAACTCAATTGTACCCGAAAAATGTCAATGAGTGCATGTACAATCATATGAATGTGCAAAAATGTGCATGTCACAAATAACTTATACATGAGGTGCATTTTCCTAATTTTACAGAAATTTCTCATAATTATTTATTCTAGCCTTAACATAGGTAACGGAATGTTACATTAACGTTAAGCTCCGTGAAGGTGAGCATTAAATACTCCATTTGAGTTTTTTTCCGTTACTTGAGTTCGACTATTTAACGTGCTTCAAATAGGTTGAACCTTAAATTTTCATCTTGTGGATGGTTGAAAACTCATTCGCTATATATTGTTTAAATCTTGCAAATAAATAATATGTAACAAATACCTTAAAGCGCAAAATCCCTAGAAATATAATTTTAAAACCTTAGATTTTTGAAATTTTGGATTTAAGGGTAAGGAAGTTTATGAATCTTAATGAAAATTGGTGGTAAATATCAGAAAACCTTAAGTTTTGCTAAAAAACTTGATTTGGGTTATGGACATAGGAAAGATTGAGAGAAATTAAAAGTAGGGACAAAAAAGGGGTTTCACGTAACCCTTGAACCTTGTAAGGTGTGATCGTGACATAGACTATGGATTTGTCTACAACATAATTGCTTAGGACATAACCTAAGGTATGTGCATATTCTCAGGTTATGGTTTCTAAGTCATAGATCATAAAAGAAAGAGTGTTAGCAAGTTGTAGATGATACTATCTCACTTGACCTCTAAACACAATATAAGGTATGAGAATGTTTTGAGCTGTGGGGTAATCTAGAAAACTCAGGTTAATATATGGTCTAAGACATGAGTGTGTTTCAAGTTGTGAATTGGTTTGTCTTACTAAGCATATAGACACGATCTAAATACAAGGTTGTTTTTTGTTCTTATTGATTGCTTCAGTAGAAATTTATATGATTGTTTATTCCAAATTATACATCTTACTGTAAAGATTATGTTGCCTTTGCAAATTCTCCATATTATTAATTTGTTCTACTATAAGATCTTTAGCTTGACATTTTACACTCTAATGTTATCCCTCATATAATTCACAACTTATTACATGACTTGTTCTTAGTGGCGAAATCAAGTTACTAAGTTTTCTCATTTCCGCCTCCATCTAAGCTATAAGAGCAGTCATAGTGTCTACATTATTTATTTTAGTTGTTTTATTTCTCTTAACTTTACTTGATTGCTACTGTTAGTTGTTTATTGCCATCTTTTCTATCAATTTTAGGGTTACCATTAGAATTGTTTATTGCCAAAGTGGGATCGACCATACCATTATAGAAACTTTAGACTTGCATTCATATGGAAAAGTCATAGTGTGAGTACTTCCTCAATAGATCCTTATATTTCACTTATGTTTTATACAAACTTCCATTGTCAAATTTTTGGAATGAAAAATGTCATTCTACCATTTTGTTTTCTTGAATGGTAGACAGTATTTAGTAAGAAATTTATCTAGAAGACTTTCTAAAGTAGTAATTGATGCTGTAGGTAACGCTTTCAACCATTCTTTTTCTATATCTCTCAATGTAATGAAAAATATCCTCATCCTGATAATGTATTCACTTTTTTCATTGATCTTGAAAGTGTCATAGATTTTTAAGAAATTAATGATGCATGCGTTAGGATCTTTGTTCGATAATCTTTCAATTTATACATTCTTTTGCAATATTTGGATTACATTAGGCTTAATCTCGAAATAATTAACATTAATCTTAGGCCTTGCAATACTAGATTACATCCACATAAAAGATTATTTTGTGTACTCCATCATTGCTTTATGCTCTTTCTCTCCATGGTTTCAAGTTGTATGTCTATTATATCTCAAGTCTCTTGTTTAATCCATTCTCTTGATTCTGACAAAAAATGTTTCAAGCTCTAAGTCTCTTTTAAGAAAACATAATGTCAACTTCTCGTCATATATTAAGGATACCCATAAAATCAAAGTGAAGCAAGTGCTAAAAAAGAAAAAAGATTTTAACAAAAAAACAAACATATAAGACTAGAAAATAGTTAATGGATCTTTTAAAGACCAATTGCTTCCTTGAAAATGGTTCCAAAATTTTGATTTGCATTTTATCTATTTATAGATTTTCCTATTACTAATCTATTAGCTACAATTAAGGTAAGTACATCTTTCATTACCAAGTAATATAATGGTAAATAAGAGTTGATCTTTTAAGGAAGAGATGCAAACTAAAAAACTTAAAACTACTAACTAATCTAAATTAAACTAAAACAAAGAGTAATAATAATAAATTTTTATTAATAAAATATAAAACAAAATAAAATTTAAATCGGTAGTCAAGAAAATCAATAACAAAGTAAATTATCAAAAGAAAATCCAATCAAATATTGATGTTTAGACAAGTACTTCCCTTAGTACTACTCTTGATTTTATGATTCAATTAACCTAGAATGAATATATTAATCTGGACTAACAAGATCTTCTAGAAATTAAAACTATATTGTCTCAAGTTATAGCCATTTACTCTCTGGTTGGTTAACCTATATCTCTTTCAATCTAACACCTTTTTGAATGTATTAAGATTTATGAAATCCCATAAAAGGTTCACCTTAATACTATAAAGATTGTGTATGTCGCTCTTAAGCACCCCATTCAACTTCTATTACCTAAGTCGTGATCCACTTATAACTAAATTATATGTTGAGATTAATTAAATGTAATTCACAAAAATATATCACATCTTTTAAATTAAAAGAAATCAATCTATACAAAAAATAAACATTCGACATTTTCCTATCAAAACATAGAAAAACATTTAGTCCCAATTCATAGATAAAACAATAAAAGCATCAAAAAAGACAATGTAATCATAGTAGAGATAAATATAAATGAAATTCATAATTTCCATGACAACTTATTTGTTGAGGTGATATTTGAATCTTGATTCTTTAATAAAGATAGCCTTGGAATCAGTCTCCCAAGAGTTATTACACCTCCTAATGGCTAACCCAAACCCTTTGAGAGAAAAATATGTGGGAAGAGTGTGAAGTCTCCAAATTTTATAAAAGTAGGGTTTGTACACTTGCATACATTTAACTACTATAGACATGGTCTGGGTCATGTTTGTGGATCCTCCTGTTTCTTACAGGTGAGAGACACAAGTGAGAGACACGGTCTTTGACACGTCTGTATCCCCAGGCTGTGAATTCTCCTATTTTTCTTTTGATTAGCATACAATCTGTGATACGACTTTGACTCAGGACGTGCTGCACTTTAGGTTTTCTTCAACATCAAATGATTCCTCAATAGGTCATGTTTTAGGCTGTGTTGTTTTAACATGACTGATATATAAGCATGGATTAAACGTACTCTTCCAAAAACTTTGATTTTCTTGATATTTTTTGAAGTTATCTCTAATTTTAAATAATCTCATCCTATAATCAATTTATTACAATTATCTAACATTCCAAAAATAAAATAAACTAAAGTAATTTAACATAAAAATCAAATAAAATATTTTGAAAACATATACACACTTCATTTGCAAGTCTATAGTTCACATTGCATGTCATGTTTTTCCTTTTGTAAAGAGTGTTGTCCTCAATTGGTAACCAATGCAAAACGCATAAATTTCCGGACTTTGTCTTGGAGAAGGTTTTGGTCGTGTCATTGTCAAAATTGACTCATCCACGAGAGATACAGTTTTCAGTATTTTCTGTGCGTTAATTTTAGCCTTTAAACAATTCGTGGTTTCCGAAGACGTAAAGATATTTTAGAAATCGAGAAATAATAAAGAATTTCGTGCTAACCATAAAGAAATCTATGACCTCAACAGGTGCAGCATATTTTATTGTTTCGCGACGCTATCTCTTGATTATGCATACATGCCTTCCTAAAAAATTGTAGCCCATAGATAAACACAAGAAATCATTTCTGGAATTTTGATTAGATAAATGCCAAAAAGAACAACAAAATACAATTCCAGAGGTTAAAATTAGAGAAGGTATTGCATCTTGACTATATGCATATAACAAGAAATAATTCGAACGCGAAAGTTCAACTTCTTTTGGTACAAAACCTCACAATTTCACTATACCAACGACAACAACATTGAGTCACGAAATTCAAAGAAGTTTAATTGTATGCGACTTTGTCTCTAACTAATAAAGAGGCTATTTATAAAACAACAACAAATTCACTATACCATTTACTTCAATTGAAATTAAATCCAAAATTTAATTTTAACGTTAAAATCTAATTCTTAAAACTAAACCAAAACTAAAAATGAATATTGACATATATCGAGCGCATTTACTCTTTGGTCACTAAAGATTCATTTTTATGCTGCGAAACTTTAACTTTTACGTCAAAAAGAATTTGAAACTACTCAAACTTAGAACCCTAAATGGTTAGGTGAAATTCTTAAAAGTATATAACTCTAACTATAGAAAAATAGGGTAATTAATTGCCGAGTGAAATGGGCCTTAATATCAGAAATTTGGTGAGTGAAGGGAATATTTTCTTTGCTTTAATCTTTGCTGAAAAGGAGGGTAGCGAAGTGTCAGCATAGAAGGAATAGGGTTCATGAGGACAGGATAGATCGAGACAGGAATCCAAGTGCCGACTCTTCTAATATGCTTAAGGACCGAAATTGTATTAGATCAGATGCCGTGAATTTCGCAGCGAAAGGCTGGTTATCGACGGCTGCCGAAGAATTATACCAAAACTATCCACCCAGAAAGAACACTAAAACGTTCAGATTTGGCAACATTAACTTATGGCAAAAGCATCCTTGTTTTTAAGAATCTAGCCTTGGCAAGTACATATATAGCATGGCTTGGAAATGATAGTTTTGACTGCTCTGATATATATTAGTCATTTGTACGTCTAGCATCTTATTGGATGGATCTTCTGGTAGGTTTCAGTTGTATTACAATGTGGCTATAGTCATAACTTGTTGTGTTGTGACAGTGTAGACTAGTAGTGGGGTAGACAGCAATTTCTCCAATGTGACAGTGGTACTGGCAGTGACATCGAAATGTGATGTTGCCGACAATGCAAACAATTTGTGTAAATAGACATATAAAGCTGGTGATTAGTACTGTTACTTGTATTTCTGGCTTGCTAAAGCTTTCATTTGCAAATGGCTACGGTATTGTCACTATTTCTTTAATTGCTTTCGCAATTGATTGTATTGAATTGTCCATACTGGACATTCTGATCAAGTCCTACAATCACATAACAGAGCCTTTATAAATTAAAAAATGTATTATCAAATTGAATTAAATAAACCAAAATTACGTAGAAAATCTAAACCATATAACTGTTAGAGTATATCATATTGATTAATCATGAAAATGTTAAAAGGTTTATAAGTGGTAAGACTCAATTATCCAAATGACTAGTTCTAGTCATTTTGTCAACAATTGACCCAAGTCTAATTCTAATATAGTATCAGAGCAGATAGTTGTCCGTCTGAATGTCCAGTTCAATGACCCAGTTCGGTTACTACTGCGTTTATTTTAAGTGACAACTGGATGTCCAGTCCCAGTTGTACTTGAGGGGGTGTTAAAGTATCTCATATTGATTAAACATTAAAATGTTAAAGGGTTTAAAAGTGGTAAAGGATAACTATCCAAATGACTAGTTCTAGTCATTTTGACAATAGTTGACATAAGTCTAATTCTAATATGGTATCAGAGCAGATGGTTATCCGTCTGAATGTTCAATCCTAGCAGTTCGGTTCGGTTACCACTGCGTTTATTTTAAGTGACAACTGGATGTCCAGTCTCAGTTGTACTTGAGGGGGAGTGTTAAAGTATCTCATATTGATTAAACATGAAAATATTAAAGCGTTTATCAATAATAAGGATCAACTATCCAAATGACTAGTTCTAGTCATTTTGGTAATAGTTGACCCAAGATCTTAAGCTTAATTCTAATAACAACAGTATGAGAACTTACTTAGGAAAATATGCCCAATTATGCATATATTTATTCATATGTATACATAAATATCTTTTGATTTTTATCAATTATGAACCCATCTAGTAAAAATTTGTCTAACTTGGATTAAAAGTTCTATTATAGTAATTTATTTAATTGAAGTACATGCATCATTGCGCTAACACACATATTTATACGTACATTTAAGTTTTATATGAACTTTTTGTTGGATATCATCGTCAAAGTATGTTAATTAACTACAAAATAATAAAATAGAGGCTTAATTTAGAAAATGCTTCATCTAAATTTTAAAGGATAATAAATAAAAAATTTTCATCATATTTTAAGTTTTGTATGGCATACGTTGATAATGTACTAGTATTCTCTTCTTCCTCAGATTAATTTCAAACATACTAAAACTTTTACACATATCATAGAAAAGAATGTTACGGGTAACACCAAAAATAAAATTTAGTTTAATTTTTTTCAAATAAAAATTAGGTTTTTAGGAACTACATAAAGTAAGGAACAATAAGACCCACAAAAAGAAGTTTAAACTTTAATAATAAAATTTCCAGTCCAATATTAGACAAAAAATTACAAAAATTCTTAAAAAGTTTAAATTATGTTATGAATTTTTATCTTAACTTAAATAGACTATGTAAATGTTTACACTATTATAAAATCTTCATTTATTTTAAAATTTAATATGGTATACATGATATTTGAATCCACTTCAAAATAAATTATTTCTCATAATATCTTCAAACGAGTAAGAATAAGTTTAGAGTTGAAATGGAATCAAACCAATATTATAGTTGAAATTCAGTTCATCTGGTAAAATTCAAAACCTATTAAAACATTTTAAGTTATAGTTATATGCTAGTCTTTTTTGTAGTTGACTGATGTTCGCTTCTCTATCATTCATCGTTATGTCTATTATTTTTAAAAAGACATACAAGTAATAAGTAAAACTATACAATTTCTCCTCGTTAAACGACTCAACCTTGTTTCGTTCTGATGTTTATACTGAACCAATCTTTTTCCTTTACCCTACTGTCCCGTTTATGGAATATTTTCACGCATATATAAAGATTATTAGCTAGATCCTTGGCATTAGAATATGTATAAGTAGGCAATATTTCAAAATTTTAGATATCTAAAACTGTGAAGAATAGACAACCCATTGATGCCCGGAAGGAAGTTGATTAAAATTTGTAATACATTCACTTTTTAAAATTCGTTTTCCAGTGGCTTTAGAGGCTGTATTCTAGAGGATAATTTTAAAGAAACTCAAATACATAGTTATTATGTTAGTCATTTTTAATGTTTTAAAAGCCGAACAAGAAGTTAAACCGTTAAGACAAGAAATTTAAGGTTTAATAAATTCAACCGGCATTAGACTGTGACTAAAGATTGAATAATATTAAGGAATTTAAAATATGATTGAAAAAGATTGTCTTTACTCATCAAAAAATTTGAAATTTAATTGGAAAAAAATTATTAAATAAAAATTAATTAATTATATTTTATAAAAACTTGTTAATTAATGAAAATTAACTGATTAATTAATAAATTGATCAGTTTTTAACAACATGAATTATTAAAGTAAATCGAACCGAAAAGTTGAATCGTTCAAAGTTTTTATAGTTGGATGATTCAACACTGGCCGAACAGTTTTTTAATCAATGATAATTTTTGTGGTCATCATAATTAACATTTTTTAAAATATTTTTATATTCCTAAATTTCACGTCTCAGCGGGATTTCTACTAAGTATTGTTGTTATTGTTGTAAAATACTTTTACATGTCTATGAATAGTTTAAGATGTGTAAGAATGATTTTACAATACTACTCATAAAAATTACTAAAATTATAATTCCCTAATTTTTGCATTGAGGACAAGCTAGATTATATCAAGTATCATGTTTATACCTTAGATTTACTCCTAAGATCATGCTATCCACATTCCTCCTCTATCCTTTTCGTCTACTAGTTATGCTAATTTGTTTTTTGTTGAACACTTGGTGATATTGTTCCAACGATTGTTTGCTATCCTATAAAGGCTAAGATCCCATTATCTTCAGCTCCGGGATTGATTGAATCATAGAGTTCAAAGCTTTAATGTACCTTATGATATTGATAAATCACTAATTCATTGTTTCCTGTCCAAGTTTTC
Organism: Erythroxylum coriaceum; assembly: GCA_026874005.2. Classification (NCBI taxonomy): domain Eukaryota; kingdom Viridiplantae; phylum Streptophyta; class Magnoliopsida; order Malpighiales; family Erythroxylaceae; genus Erythroxylum; species Erythroxylum coriaceum. The sequence continues at coordinate 7,140,308 of JANQAP020000014.1, forward strand.
AATAAAAGAAAATATGAAATAAAATGCATCTTTCTGGTTTGCGGATATTCATGTTTATTGCACGAAATCCAAAGAGATAATAGCCGAACAAGTCGGCTTTGTTTGATGTGTTAGATTCTGTATTCAGTAAAAGAAGCCTCGGAAACCAAGGATATATGCGTAGGAACCATATCCATGTATATGAGGTTAGGAAACCATTGTTTTCCTAACGTCTCCAGCCACTCCTTTCGATGTTTGTGAGTAACCGAGAGAAGAATAAGTAACATCAAGTGTAGAGTTCTGACAGTTGTCTACATCTTCTAATACAAAAACATATAAGCTTGAATACGGGTTTTTAGCAATGATCAGCCTTTCAATGAAAATTCACATATAGTACAAGGAAGGGAAGACAGAACTGAAGATAAACGAGGATAAATTACATTTTCATTGTCGATCTTCGTGTAAACTAAGTGAAATCAATTACGTTGGGTTTATGCTGGAGATGACGTACCGATTCATTAACTTTGACATGAACTATTCTTTTAGTTTTATTTCTTATCAAAATTTAAAGGACATGAAACAGAACATAGAGCGTGAAAAAGAAAGACAGAGAAGAAATGCAATTATGCAAGAGGTCTAGATGCCTGGAGACAGTTGAAAGGAAATAATCCCCACGGAAATATATGTCCAGACACAGACTTTATTCAGAGCTTTGTAACGGAAAATGACCGTGCAATGACAACTTTATTAACAGTAGATGATCACAGACAAAACGTTCTAATAATGACCTTTGTCATTTATTGTTCATCAGATTTATCAAAGACATCCTTTTCACTGAACTTAACATGAAAATTTGCTTTAGCTTTCCCAATGTATCCTTTTTTGTTAACTTTTTTCTTTTACTGTACCATGGCATCTTGAGTCTCATGGCAGACTTTATCATGGTAATGGAAATTATATATGATTGATTTAAGAGAAGAAGAAAAGGAAAAGGAGGAGAAAAGATACTCCCACAGAATTAAGTGTATGAGGCTCTTTCTTACAAATTAATGGCGTTCACTCCCTTTCAATTCAGACACAGCACGGCAAACAAATCGTGGTCACACACTAAGCTTTCTTGTCTTTTACGAAGATGACGTTGCTCTCGGTCCACTTTGCCCTAGTCGGAGCTCTAGATCAAGCTCTTCGGGATTTCCCAAATCCTTGCAGTTGTTGATGCTGGTGATGTTACTGCTGTTGTCGACGGACGATGAGGTTTCAGCCTTGTTAGAGTTATAAAAACAGTAAGAATTCGCCACCGTCTGTGTAGGCGTTGCTACTGAAAGATTAAGAGATTGTCCGACAAAGTCGGTGAGTGGGTATGGAGACATAGAGAGAATTGGAGAAGGAGAGTCAATGCCGGATGCATTCATGTTTGTGGAGGACAAAACTCCACCATGGTTGTTTGGTAATTGGTAGTGCAAGGAGAGACCACCACTTGTGGAGAAATCTTGTGTTTGGATAACGAAAAGAGAGCTTGATGTTGATGATGAATTGGGGTCGACTGAAGTGGGCTGAGACTGGTGAAGCCTTGCCCGATCGCGACGGTGAACGTTCATGTGGCCACCTAGGGCTTGAGCTGACCGGAATTCCCTTCTACAGAAGGTGCAAGTATAAGACCTTGGTGGCCAAGTCGAGCCCATGACATTACTTGTGTCCTCTGCAAAAGCTCTAACCTCCCACGACTTGTCATCTTCTTGAGCTTGTACAGGGTTCCACATCCAGGCATCAGAGTTCATACCAGGGTTTGATTGATGATGATGATGGCGCTGGTTTTGATGGGATTGGGCTAGTTTTTGGAGTTGGGTCAAGGATAGAACACCAAGTTGAGCAGCCATAATGCTAGTGGTAAAACATTTAAGACAGGTGTGTGATAAAGTTAGTGTGGAACAAATTGAAGAAAGGAGTTAAATAGGAAGATGGGATGAGGAGAGAGAACCCTAACACCGGTAGTATCACCAAGGTTCTTGTATGAAGCGGTTGGAATTTACTGCACTCAACGTCTTATTAAGTTTCATCCTTAACTCAGGACAATGCCTCCTGACTTTAGCTTCAACGCCCCACTGTTTACTATAGTTCAAATGTTTCACAACCCTTCCCCGTACATGTCAACTTAGAATGTAATGACGACATATTAAAGTATCAAAAAATCATGAAAATGTTGATGTTATAGATTACTTTAAACGTGGCAAAAGAAGGACACAGTCTATGGCGTAGGACTTTTAAAAAAAATCTTATAACCAATTTCCCCACCCTGTCTTTTAGTTTAATCAAGAAATTTCGTAAGGCTTTCACATGCTTATGCTTGTGTCATAGCATCCTATGGGTCCAAGCACTTGTAGTAAAATTATATCCATGGTTTGTGTAAAGGAGTAATTCAATTACTGGTCCTCCTACGGTAAATACGTAGTACTCTCTTAAGGACTGAAAGCGATTTGCATCTTTATTTCAATCTTCTTCTTCTCAATTCACGTTTACATACTATTTTAGTAGTACATTAAATCCTGGGATGTGATCTCATTTAAAAGTACATAATTTGATAAGCAAATGTAGCAAAAATTACTATAATTAATAAGAAAGGAAATTAATAATCTGCTGTATCAAATAATGGATATTTAGGTGGTTAACAATTTGTTTAATTGTTTGTCTTGTTATGGATTCTTTTTTTTGGGTGAACCCGGGGTATCCACTGTCGATAACAATGACTAATCCTTCGCGACAACTGAGCTCCCAAATGGGAGTAGGCCGCTGGCCACAGGTGCTGCTCCATACCCATGAGTGGAAATCGAACTCCACACCTCATGGTTAAGGGACAAGGGTAGTTACCAACCACGCCACACCTTGTGATTTGTTATGGATTCTTTTGAATGTACTTATTAAGAACATAGTATTAATGCTGACATTAATCACAAGCATTCTAATCCTATTCATTAGTTCTAGAACTTTTTTAATCTAAATATTATTAAAAATTCTGACAGGAAAAGAGAAATAGATACAATCGCAAGTGGTGCTTTGGTGTACGCACTTCCTCACTTAGATGTTGACAGTCATTTACAAAACTAAACCTTTAAAAAACATCAATATGTCTTTGCTACTTAATCCCGAGTCTTGTTACTCTCTTCTTGTCCTGTAATGGAAAGACGTCCAAATTCAGACGAACCGTGTCTACATTAATGATTGTCGCCAGGTAAAGATGGCATATTGCCGTCCGAGATTACAATGAAATTTAAGGTTGACAAAAGTGGTCACAACATGAGTATTAATTTAATATTGTTGATCTCTTATATAAAAGCTTGGGAGTGAATGGAGTTTTGACAAGAAAATGGTTTCTAGAACAGTAGAACTACATTATCATAGCTTTTTTCGCCCACGACTAAAACAAGAAACATCAATTAAACCTCACTCAAACGTTTTTGTTCCGTTGCAAACATCGTCCTTGTTCTGCTGCCATATGATCAAACAATTTCTTTACCTAATTGTACACTTTCGTATTTGCTTAATTTATAATTTTCATATACTACAAGTTGAAATGAGACTAATTTAATAGTCAGGGTTGTTGACTTGAAGCTGTTAAATTGTTAGAATATTACAATACTTCCCCTGGTCTCAAACTCTAGTGACTATAAATAGTAATTAAAGCAGATATTTCTTGTTTTTAAAGCCAATAAGATCCATTTTTGGAATTTAGCTACTAATGTTATCATCGATGTCTAAAAGGAATTTCTGAGACGGGACATTTTTTAAGTTTTAAATTACAACTAATATAGGCTAGTGGAAATTTCATATGGGTTTTTGCCCTGATCAATCAAGACGAAGACATGAGCCATTGATAAAAGTTAAAAAGAGGGAAATGCATATTAGAATAATACGTAACAGCTTGAAGAAGCTAGCTAGCTACTTGGATCCTTTTTAGTTATATATTGTGTGTCAATTACCAGATACCACAACAATAATTTTCTTGCTGAATCTAAAGAAACAAGTAAAATAATATCAAATTGAGAACGAAATCAACCTCCTTTGGCATGTTCAGTATTAGGAATTTGATTGAGGAATATGACTCCATATAATATGTGGGTAAACTTTTGCGTAATTACGTGTATTAATTTATAATGAAACGACAAAGCAGTGGACTTTTGGGAAAGTCAAACTATGAACTATATTAAAATTGAAGAACCAAATGATTTGGACTTCATTAAACGTTAAAAAAGACGGAAGAAATTAAAAAATAAAAAACAACACTTCTAAATATTCTCGTGGCCGAACTGTTGGAGTCAGTAAAGGTTGCCGATCTTTTACATTAATTCTATCTAACGAAAACCATTGGCATACTGATTATATATAAGTTTATGATTTAATGTTGTTTTCTTCAGAATATAAAGAAAAAAGGAAGCCAAAATGTATCTTTTCTTTAGCATTGAAACGATAAGATATAAGATTTTCTTCTACGTAATTATAGAGTAATAATCTATATGTATTATTGAAAATAAATTACTTATAGATTTTGATTTTTGTTTTCTACAAATTAAAGGACTTGTTGGAAAATCTTTATCCACTTTTTATTCTTGTTTTGTCATTTATTCTATATAATTTAAAAATGATTTTTTTTTGTATTTGAAAATTGTTGAAACTATTATACACTACAACAAAAAGTACTTCAGGCAACAGATAAAAGCATTAGTATAATTATAATTATTGTTATCTTTTTAGTAAGGCAATAGAATTCATACCGTTAGATAAAATAATGTTGCTCACAACAACAAAAGGAGCTTTTATCAACAAAAATTTTTAGTCATTAAAAGTCCTTCATTTGTCGTTGATAATATTTAGCGACATTATTAAATCGTCACCTAAATCGTCATAAAATTCTAGTAGCCAAATACTATAGCGAAAAGGGAGCCGTGATGATACAGGAAATCGTCACAAATGATATTTTGGTATGCTTAATTTTCGTAGCTAAAGGTTATTAACTACCTTATTGTTAATGTAGCTAATAATATTTGGGGAAGAATTTGTAATTTTCGCCCAAAATTATTGATGATTATATAGTAGATGTAGCAAAAATTTTTTAGCTATGTTTTTGGAAATGTAGCAAAAAAATTTATTGGTGACATTTTTTAATACGTAGCTAAAAATTTTTGGCAACGATTTTGAAAACATAAGCAAATCATTTTAGCTACGTTTTTGATTGTTTAATAAACATTATTACTAAAAATTTTATCATGTTAATTATAATTATTGGTGACATTTTTAATCTATGTTATTGCATGTAATATTTAGATTTTTTGTTTTATAATTTATTATACAAAAATATAATTACGAATAACTATAAATTAAAAGCATTTTATATAAACAATAAAATATCATTAAATGTTAAATACAAACGTTAACAAAAATAGTTATGTACAAACTAAGAATTGTTTTCATCATCACTACTACTTATATAATTCGAGTCAAGTATTTGTTTGACCATCTTTTCAAGCTTAGCCAACTTTCGTTTGTTACGTTCTAACTTTTGTTCATTACAATCTAATTTAGCCTTGAGCGATTAGTTCTCTTATTCAAGACGGTCAATATATGCTAGTCTTGATGAGAATAAAGCGGTTGGTTTAGGGCTAAACCTAAGACCTTTAATATAGCCAGATTTTATATCAAGCACGTTGTTGCAAATCTCATATACATTTGCCTCATTTCTATCAGACAATGATCTTTGCAACAACTCTTGCATCATTTTACAAATCAACTTATAATTTAAACAAAATTTTATACTTACATAGTTTTTTGCGCTTCTTCTGACATCCATCATTGACCTTCCTTATAGTGAGTGAGTTTGTATAGTGTGATCCTATTACACTCTTTTCCATATAGTTCCTTCTCACTTTGTTTTATGAAAAAAGAACTGAAAACACAATAAATAATATTGTATTTACTTATATAATTATAACTTCCAAACAAAGAGCTTAGATATTCGTTTCATACGACAACAAATGATTTGGAGTCTTGGTTGTGAGGAGTTTTTATTTTTTCCTCTGTTAACTTTGGCTTTCTCACACTTTTCCTAAATAAAAAAAATAATCATTAAATTGTGTAACAAGGTTAATGGAAACAAATGGGAAGAGAAAGAAGTCAAACTTTAATGTTGACAGAGGCCTAATAATCACACATTTGGCTCCAATTTTCTGGAGACATTCGTTTGGAAACATATCCCCTTGCCTCATCATCAGAAGGAAAAGATTTGTAATATTTATATAGTCAATAACGATGATCCTTGGCCCTTTGTTTCAATAGTGAAGTCATACAACTTGAAACTTTAGGGTTGCTGATATCGACAATATTGAGCTTCATATGTGAAGAAAAAGTAAAAGTAAAAATTGTCTTTAAATAACTAAAAAAAGCATATAATTAAATACATTGAGAAATTATCGAAACTTTGTCAAAAGCATTCTGTAGCAAGTTGTCTTCCTTTAACTGCTTGGCATGTTGAAGGCAAGGCAATTCAGTCCTGACAATAACCCCTAACTCATTAGACAATTTTTTCGATTGGATATTGTCAACAGGATAACCTTGCAAGGTATCAATATGTACAGACAACTTACTGTTCATTACAACATTCAAACCTTGCAACTCATAACCTTTAGTGATACCTCTATCTCTTTTTTTTATGCTAGTATTAGAACCTGACAACAAAAGAATAATGATAAGAAAAAACACATTAAACATGTAAGTATATGTTTGAGCATAAATCGAATTACAGGTGGTAAAGATTAATAGACCTAAAGAGCCCTCAATAGTAGTTGAGGTAGATGGAGGTTGTTGCTGACTGGCTTCATTGATGGATGAAGTCGATTATTGTTGTTGGCTAAGGTTGCATTGATTTGGTTGTTGTGGGGGAGGAACAATTTTGATAATTGCCATGTTCTTTCCTTTGTTTCTACAAGGTGCCATTATATTGAATATCTATAACTCAAATATCAACATTATGTATAAACATAAGTCAAACATTAACAATATGCATAAACATAACTCAAATATCAACAATCTGTATAAACATAACTCAAACATCAACATTTTCCATAAACATAACTCAAAAATGAACATTCCATATTAACATAACTCAAATATGAACAATACACATAAACAAAACTCAAATATCAGCAATCCGCATAAACATAACTCAAACACCAACATTTCACATTATCATAACTCAAACATCAACATTCTGCATAAACATAAGTCAAACATAAACATTTCGCATAAACATATCTTACATAATAACATTCGGTATAAATATAAGTCAAACATCGACATTCAGCATTAACGTAACTCAAATATCAATAATATGCATAAACATAACTCAAACATAAACAATTCGCATCAACATAACTCAAACATCAACATTCTTCATTAACATAACTCAAATATCAACATTATGTATAAACATAAGTCAAACATCAACAGTTCGCATAAACATAACTCAAATATCAACGCATAAACATAAGTCAAACATTACAAACACTTAAAAAAAAAGACTTTTTACATCTTTTTCTTTTAAGTATTGAAATTCCATTAAACATGTAAACTTTATTTACACATTCATTTATCCATTTTTTTTCAATTAAGTACTAAAATTCCATTAGACATGTAAACTTTGCAAAAAGAACATTACATCTTCCAACCTTCTTTGATTGCACCTATGTGTAATTTGAAAAACAACATTACACTATGTTAATTTGCAAAAAGAACTCCAACCTTCTAATACTAAATTTTAATAACCAAGCTTTTTCCAATAACTTTGAATATGATTTAGAATGTATTACCAAATTCGAATACTATTACTAAATTTAATTAAATAAAAACCTGAGCTCCCAATTACAATAATGAGCAACGAAGTAAATGTGCTTTGATGTAATCTACTTACAAAACAAATTACTTTGAAAGGTAATTCGTTCCCTATCAAAACAGAACATTAAAAACCTATGATAACTTTTATCGAATCAAAACAGCCAATGTTATCACTGAACAAAGAAGAATAAACATTAAAAAATTAAGAATAAAACATAACCTATAGCTTACCATTAATAAAGTTTTAACCATTTTGTCGCAATGATAGGCTCAAGATAGTTTGTGAGTGATGAAAACTTCGACAAAGAGTGAGGAGTGAGAGAAGTATGATTTGAGAGTGACATTAGAGATTCAAAGTGAACTTTAGTCAAACATCTTATAGGCAGTAGTAAAACAAAGTTCCTAACACGTTTTCACCTTCAATCAACCCATTCAAGACACATTACTAATAAGATCTTATCTTCTTATATTATTTGATATTAGCTCTTTTGTTTTCGATTTATTTTGGTGCTTAACTATTAAAATAATGTTTGTTTTGTTTTAGGATATGAAAAGTAGAGATTGCATTAAATTGGAACTCTATTGATGATAATCATGAATTTTGGATGAAGTGAAGAGATTGCTATGATGGATAAGGTTGATGACTTGAAGAGTTGGAGTTTAATTGGGAAACTTCTTCTTATCCCTATCATGTAGGAATTTGAATTTGAATTTGTTTTAGATGGACATCTTTAAAAGTTAGAATTAGATTAGGATTAGATCAGAAAACCCTATAAAAAGGACGTACCATACAACAGAAAGGGGTTCTCTCTTCTTACGTTTTTTGCAATCCTTTATCTTTCTTATATTTTTGTTATTAGAGCAAAAGCCATGTATGGCTAAACTCATTGTTCTGATTTAAGGGGATTCGATATTCTAGTTTTAACCTTGTGAGGTTTTGTGTTCTTAATTTTTATTCATGTTTTAATTAAAATATTTCTTATTTCAAGTTCTCATATTTCATAAATGATTAATATTTGGTTAATCTGACAATTTAATTTAATTTTAATTATTCTATCACTATCCAGGAATTCAATGATCCGTAATCATCATGAACGATTAGTACAAGTACAAATAGGTTATTTATGAATTTCCATATTTAAGCTATGATAAATTAGAAAACTAAATTGAATAATTACAACTATCTCGATTGTTTAATTTAGGGTTAGTCTTTTTCACTAAACTTAGTGCTATCATTTATTTGATATAGAATGCTATCACACCCAGTCAATGGATGATAAGTTTTAGTTTGGATGTTAGGTTTGAACCAATTAATTTAGGAAAATTTGAGACTTATTATGATTACCCTAATATGTGTTGGACTAACTGCTTAAATCGTGCAAATATGCTTTTTAGATCAATGATCAATGTTACAATTATATGAGATCTTTCCCTGGAATCGGAGCTTGGTAATCTTGACTTTCTCACTTTTATATTTAATTGATTTAATTTGATTTCTTATTAATTTTGGTTAATCATTTACTTAAACAAAACCCCCCTTTTAAATTTTATTACTTGAAATTAAGAAACTAGTGTTTAGTTCTCTAGAGATTCGACCTGGTTTCACGACTACTACAAAATGTTTGGAGAATCAGAATTATTTTGGGGGACTTTGACAACTAGACCAAAATTTGGTGTCATTTTCGGGGAACTATTTTAATTTCTTAGTTTCTTTGTGTTTTTATTTTTACAATTATTACTAACCTCTTGTCTTGTATGATTTGTGCTTCTCAAATAGGTAAATTGCAATACAATCCAGAAATTGAGAAGACAACGCGTCGTTTGAGAAAAGAAACTAAGCAAGGAAACAGTCATTCACCTCTAGACGTGAAAGTTGAAATAGATCTAACAATTGGTGAAGACGTTAATTTTCAAAAAGACGACGAAAAGATGGCAAATCTCAACCTTAGAACGTTGTAGGAGTTAGTAGCACCGACTTTGAATCAATAACCTTTATGCATTCAATTTCCAGATGTTGAGGTGGATTTCGAATTGAAATCTAGTTTGATTTACTTACTGCCTATTTTTCGTGGTCTTGTAGGTGAAGATCTGCATAAACACCTGAAGGAATTTTATGTTGTTTGTTCTGGAATGAATCCACAAGGGGTGAGAGAAGAACAAATTAACCTCAGGGCTTTTTCATTCTCATTAAAAGATAAGGCAAATGATTGGCTACATTATCTTCCACCTAGCTCAGTGATAACATGGAACAAGAAGAAAATAATATTTATGGAGAAGTTCTTTCTTGTATAAAGAGCAACGAATATAAAAAAGGAGATATGTGAGATAAGACAAATTATAGGAGAAACATTATATGAATATTGGAAAAGGTTTAAGGAGCTATGTGCTAGCTGTCCACATACATTAGATTCCTGACCAACTATTGATTCAATATTTTCATGAAGGACTATTGCCAACGGATCGAAGTATGGCCAATACAGCTAATGGAGGAGCTCTAGTAATCCAAACACCTGAGGTGGCCAGACAGTTTATATCAATTATGGTAAAAAATTCTCAATAATTTGGGACAAGGATAGATAAAGCTATTAAATGTGTGAATGAGGTAAGTAACGCGCACCTTGCGGATAAAATTTCTAATTTAATTGCTCTAGCTTTTCAAATGGCTGTAAGTCAATTGGAATCGACAAGAGTGTGCGGACTATACTCATTCTCTGGACATCCTACGGATATGTGCCCTATATTGCAATAAGACTCTCTTTAGGAAGCTAATGCGATAGGGGCTTTTCCTAGTCAACCTCAATGAAGGATGACCCATATTCCAATCACTACAATCCAGGATGGAGGGATCATCTAAACTTGAGCTATGGAAATCAAGGAGGGTAGCAACGATATAAATCCCACAATTTTAAACAACCTCAAACTCCTATATATACTCAACCTCAATCTTCAAATTTAGGTATATCTTTAGATGAAATTATTAAGGCACTTGTTAATAATACTTAATAATTTCAACAGGAAACAAGGGCAAGCATTCAAAACTTAGGAAATCAAATCACTCAATTAGCTACCTCGGTAAGTAAATTGGAAGCATAAGCATCAGGAAAATTACCTTTCCAAATGGTGGTGAATCCTAAGGAGAATGTGAGTGCAATGACTTTGAGAAGTGGTAAGGAAATTCAGTCTGGAACTTCTTTACCAATGGAGGTAGAAAAGCACGATGAAGGAGAAAAAGACGGAAGAACTTCCAACTTAAGAATCAATAAAGGTAAGAAATGATTTATCTTCATCAATATTAATTAATGGGCGTGTACCTCCTTTTCCTAACAGGTTGGCTAAACTAAAGGAAGATGAGCATGGAAGAGAGATCCTAGGAACCTTTTAAAAGGTTGAAATCAATATACCGCTTCTTAAAGCCATCAAGCAAGTTTTGAAATATGCAAAATTCTTGAAGGAGCTGTGCACAAAAAAAAAGGAAGTTGAAAGACAAGGAGAGAATAATTTTGGGTAAAAATGTATCAACTGTGATAAATAGGAAATTACCGAAAAAATGCAAAGATCCAAACATGTTTACACTTATATGTGTTATTGGTAATAAGAAAATTGAACGTGCCATACTAGAATTAGATGCATCTATTAATGTCATGCCATATTCAACTTATTGAGCTTTAAATATGAATTCTTTGTAAGAAACTAATGTGATTATTCAACTAGCTGATTGTTCGTATACGCGTCCTATTAGTGTTATAGAAGATGTTTTAGTCCAAGTTAACGGTTTGGTATTTCCATTGGATTTACATCTTGAAAATGGATGAAGATTATGTTGAACATTCAGCTTCGATTTTGTTGGGTAGGTCATTTATAAAGACAACCAAGACGAAAATCGATGTGGATAAGGATACTCTTTTTGTTGAATTTGATGGAGAGATAGTGAACTTTAATATTTTTGAAACAATGAAGCACCCGAATGATTTTCAATCCGTTTATTATATGGATATTATGGAATCATTTGTGCAGGATATGTTTAAGGAAGAAAGTGATGAAGATGAGTTGGAACTTAAAGCTAAATCGGAAGTGAACGAGTAAGTTTATGAAACTTGTGAAGTTGTAGAACCATTGTTAGCAATGCTAATAGATTTGAAAACTTTGAATGATGAACTTACTATAATTCACAAGAAAATCTTACCTTCTATTTTGTTGGTTTTGAAGATAGAATTGAAGGGGTTACTTGATCGCTTAAAGTATATCTTTTTAGGTGATGGAAAGTCATTACTTACAATTATTTCAAAAAGGTTGACTAAAGAGCAAGAGGAAGGGCTAGTAACATTACTTAAAGAGTACAAAACTACAATTACGTAAAAGTTGGAGAGAAAAAAACCACGTCGAGCATGATGACGTTAAACAATTGTGCTTTTTGGGAGACAACCCAAAATATGATAGTTTTATTTTATTTTGTTTTAGTTCTATAGAGTTTGCATTTGTTTGCTTTTGAAACATAGTTTATTGGTTTTAAAAAAAGGTCTTAAAATTTCAGATTACTAAATCTAACAAGGCGAGATTTCACCTTATGTGATTTAGTGTTTTGAAGTGTAAACCTTAAAATTCCAAACTACTATATTTCATAAAGTGAGATCTCACTTTGTGTAATTTAGTGATCAGGAATTTCAGACTACGTACTAAATCTCATAAGGCGAGATCTCGTCTTATATGATTTACTATTTTGGAAATTTTTATAAAATTAAAATATAAAATACTTAAAATTTTTTAATCTCTTATTTAATTAGTCTTGTTATTTACTTAATTATTGTTTTAAAATAAAAAACTAATCCTTTTTTTTCGTTTTTGCAGGAAATTTCAAAACATTAGCCAAGGCACATCTCACGCAGACCAGCTGCCTCTCTCCTCACCCACACCTCAACTCAACATTCCACCCACGCATCAGTTGCCAACAAACACAAACCAACATTGCAGGAACTCCACCCAAGCCACATAACACCCACACAACCAGCGCACACCCAGACCACACTACAGTGACGCAACCCAGCATCAAGGCCGGTCCTGAAGTTTTGTAGGCCCGGGGCGAAAGAAAAGATGTGGGCCCCCTGACTTTAATTAAAAATAAATTGAAAAAAATAATTCAAAATTTATTACGTCGTAGAAAATATTATACTCATCAGT
>JANQAP020000014.1:7153439-7164007 GCA_026874005.2 Erythroxylum coriaceum
AGGCTCACCATGACAAGTCCAATTCCAGTAGCCCTCTTTGAAACCCTTTCGAAGCAAATGAACCGCCACTTCATCTGTGTCATGAAATCGTGTATTTTTGCATTTGATACAAGGGCACCTAATGTTCTCACCGTCAACTTAATAAATTCTTCAACACCAGCTATAAATTTTTGAGTAGGGCCTCTACGTCCAGGAAGATTTCTATTATACATCCACTTTCTTTGCTCTCTCAACATTCTTCCTACAACAAAACTTAATTTCATATAATTAATATATAATTAATTTCATGTAATATATATATTACAAATGTGGATCAACATATTGCATAAATTCGATTTGGTTACTCAATTGAGGAAGCATGCATGCAATGAAAAATTAAAATTTCGATTTTTTTTACTAATAAAAGGAGAAAATGTACTTCATCACAAATCAACACCCAAAACCAAAATTAAAACCATAAATCCTTAAATTCCGAAATTATAACACCAATTATTACCAATTGAGAGAAATAAATAACCAAATGTTCATCAACAACATAAAACCCAAACCATAAATCACTATAATTTTCCATTGTTAAACTCAAAATATAAAGAAGTGATAATTATTAGAGGGGAACATCTAATTTGCAAAAGAAATTACCTTAATGAGCTTGTGATGTCAACCTTTCAATAACTTCAAACACTTCGATGGCTAGTTTCGTGAATCAAAACTAAGCAACTCCACCTTTAAGAGAAAATCTCAAGATTTTTACAACCCTTTTGAAGAAGATACACGGTTTCACTTGCTGGAGATACACAAAGGGCGCTGATTCTCGACCTTTCAGGATAAATAAAGGGGTCAACAAAAAACACACCGTTTCACTTGCTGGAAAAGTGGAGAAACTAAAGGGACGGAAATTGGGACAGATTTAGGTACCAAAATAGGGACCGATTTACGGACGAATTTAGGGACGGCTTTAGGAACAGAATTAGGAATGATAAGTTGGCCCCAACATAGTTGTTACGGTTCTAGTGACGGAAAAATTTTCACTACAACTTGGTCCCAAATTCTGTCCAATATTTGGGACAAAAAAATTCCGTCCATAATTATCCGTCTTTAAATCTGTCCCTATGTGAAAATCCGTCCCAAATTTCGTGCCCAACTATCCGTCCAAAAAATAGTCGCAAATTAGTAACTGATTTGGGGACGGTTTTTCTTCTCTCAAATATTTCGTCCGGAATTAGGGACGGATTCTTACTAACTTTATTTCGCGGGTTTTGGGGCCAAACTTGGCAACTGATTTAGGGACGAAAAATTTAGTCGGTGTATATGTAGCGAATTGTTGGGACGGATTTGGGGACGGTTTATTGTTTTAGTCATTTTCGGTCGCAAATGTCGTCCCTAATTAGGGACGGATAATTTCCGTCCCTAATTGCCGTCCCTATTTGCTATTTTTCTTGTAGTGTCATGAAGATTAAATGATCTAGCTTGAGCTTAAGCTAGATTGGTTCATGGAATAAAGAACCATACTATTTTTTTATATTGTAACAAGCATTTGAAAGGTGGGAGAATTACCAAATTAAAGAAGCATTTAGCTAGGATCAAATGTGATATAAAGCCTCGTAAGAAAGTAAGTTATGATGTAAAATGGTAAATGAAGTATTAGCATAAGAAAGAAGACAATAACTGAACTACAAAATAGATAGTAAAAGTTCCTTTTGTTGTGATCAAAATAATAGTGGGGATATTGAACGTAGCATTCCTTCCACCCAACAAGAAAGGGATGTTGCACCTAATGTGAGAAGAAGAAGAAGACAGGTGACTACATTTTTTACACTACGAACAACTCTTGGAGCTCAGCCTTCAATCCATAGTGCCTTATAATATAAAAAAACGACTCATAATATGGACATGACAATGGTTCGATGGTGGTATGATTCAGGTATAGCATTCAATACTTCCTAGTCTTATTATTACTAAACTATGGTGGATGTTATTACCTCTTACAATATAGGATATAAAGCTTTTTCAATTAATGACTATATAGGTAAATTTTAAGCAGCTCTATTTATGAAATAAACAGTTATTTAAATGAAAGAAGAATGACTTAGGCTACTTATAGGTGTTCAAACATATGTGATCATTGTACGAATAGAAGACAAAAGCCTATTATTAGTTTTTTAGTTTATTCTGCAAAGGGGACAATATTTGTTAAGTCGATTGATGCATCTAGCTTTATTATGAATGTTAATACTCTATTTTAGATATTTGATGAAGTTGTGAATAAAATTGGGCTAAAAAATATTTTTTAGTTCATTATTGACAATGATTTTGCTTATAAAGCTATTGGAAGAAGATTGCAAAGTAGGTATAATTTTTTTATTAGACTTTTTGTGCTACATATATCATTGATCTGATGTTGAAAAATATAAGAGATGCTAGATATTTTCTTATCATTGATGAGGCGGCGTAGAAACTAAAAAAAGGGACTAAGTTCATTTACAATTGTGCATAGATTTTGAGTTTAATAAAAAAAAGGATTTCACCAATAGTAGAAATTTGTATAGTTCTACTATTACAAAATTTGTAACTAATTTCTTACCGCTTCATTGTTTTGTTCTGATGAAGAAAGAGTTTAGGCAAATGTTTACAAGTGATAAGTGAGTTACTTCTCAACATGCTAGGTTTAATGTTAGATTGGAGGTTTTTAGAATTATACTTAAAGATCATGAATTATAAATCCAAATGTTAAAGTGTCATTCGAGTTTATGAGCCTTTAGTGACTTTACTTCGTTTGGCTGGTAATGATAAGAAGGTAATATTAGGTTACTTTTATGATGTCATGGAGAGGGTAAAGAAAATAATTAAGGTCAAATATGAAAAATAGGTCTTTTTTTTGTACACATCTTATATTACAACCATCAATAATAGATGAGAAAGGTAACTTTACTATTTGTTGTTCATAATTGGTGTATTATTAAATCCAAGTGTCTATTTTAGTCTAAGTTTCACAAAGAAAATTGAAGTTAATAGCAGAATGTCATTAGCTATTACAACAATTGTTTTCTATGAGATGATGAAAATCTCTTAAGTTTACAAATGGAGGTTTATTAGGATGCTTTTGGTGATTCTGAGATGCCCATTGGTATTCGTCAAAGTGACAAGCTTAATCCAGGTATATATTTTCACTTTTGTTACATATTAAAATTAATTATCGCTTTATTTTTTTATAATGTTACTTTTCCTGTCATTTAGTTATTTGGTGGGACTGATTCGGAAGTAGTATTCTAAAACTACAAATTTTTGCAACTCAAATTATGAGTTAATCTATGAGTGCAACAAGGTGTGAAAGAAATTAGAGTAAATTTTAATTTCCACTTTCAAATAAAAGGAATAAATCAAAACATAAAAGATTAGACGACTTGATTTTTGTTTGATACAATTTAAAGCTTCAAGAAAGGTATGTTATTATCATCATTATATGTAATGTAACTTCCTGTAATTTCTTAATAGTTTAATTTTATTTGTTTACTAGGAAGCTTAATAGAATAAGTAGTTGTATGGACCTAATTTGGCTTGACCATATTGATCCTTTGGTGAATTGGTTTCTGAAGAACTAAGTTTGATAAATAAGTGTCTTCGAAGATAATTTTGGATGAGAAAGTATTGGCATATCATTTGATGCAATGAATTTGATTGATAATGATGATGAGGCTTCTCTTAATAATAAAGATTCTATATCAAATAAGAATTAGGGTCAATACAATTTGAGTAGATATTCAATTAAATGAAGTTTCAGGTTTTTCATTTCATTTCTTCTTTTAATTTCACTTGTATTTGATGCATACGTTAATTATATATATGTTTTTGTTTCAGGTTTTATATATAAATATTTTTGTTTCAGGTTTCACTTCTAGTTAGTTTTTTCTTCGACACGAACTCTTGTTGTAATACTTAGAGAGTCATGAAACATTATTGTTCTTTTTATTTGATGTTTTAATATAATTATTATTTATTATATGATAAAATTGTAACATTTTGAGTATTTTGTATTATTCTTAATTTTATATTTGTATGATGAATTGATGATTAAATGATTTTTTATATTAATTGTGGTGATTGTTTATAAGTAAAAAAGTAATATTAATATAAATAATTAGATTGTTGTTATTTCAAATTTTTATTCTTATGATTTTTAGAGACATGATTGATGTAAAATTATAAATTATATAGTAAAATAGATTGAGGGACTAATTTGTGATTTTTAAAAAATTCATTGACTATTTTATAATTTTAAAATACCCAAAACAGTGCCCAATATTGACCAAGAATAGTACAATACCATTCCAAAACTAAATTATGATATCGATATGGTATTTATAACATTGCTTATAGGCCAACAAAATTTATTCTAAGATTAGATTGTGTTATATTTGTAATCAGACAAGACTTACACTTAGGTTGGAATACCCTAACACTATATCTAAATGAGTGGGTTCTTCCACTTTAGAAAACCTAGCTACCATTATCACTAACTATAAATAACAAACCATTATTGATCATCTCTTCCCTAATACCATTCAAATGTTGTCACGATTGCATCAAAGAGAGGAAGTAACAACATCTCTACTTATCTGACAACCGATACAAGTCGTGATGCAATTAACTAAAAATGACTTATGGAATTTGGGTTAGACAGAATATTACACAGAAGGATTGGAAAGGGGAGAAATTTTTGGGGTAAATTATCTCTACCTCTTTCAGAATTTCATTATTCTATTTATACAAGAAATTCATAATGTTGTAACAAACATATACAATTCTCATGTTCATGCAATACTATAAATATTCTTTTTCTAAAATCATTACGTTGTAGTGGTATTTCAGCTCGCAATCTTGATATCTGACTATCTTTGTCTTTTTGCGTGTGTTGTGTGTTCTACCATCTTGTGGAAATCGGTACTTAAGTTCAAATGGGTCTGCAGGGATTCTTGAGCTGGTTGTTTCTCCTGGGTCTGGTTCCTTGTCAACCTCCATGTTTGTAACTTTGCCCTCGTCTTGCAGAGTAACCTTGTCCTCATGGTTAAAGTTTGGAAAGTCCTGACAGAATTCGTGTAGAGGCTCCCAAGTGGAATCAAATGGTGATTGACTTGTCCAATGGACTAGCGTTTGTGGGATTATTCTTCCTCTTTGTAGAATTTTTCGGTAGCCTTAGACAGGGCGATTGTCCATAAATTATTCTGGTAAAGGGACCTGCTGGGAAGAAATTTCCCCAATGTATCTTCTGAGTTTTGAAACGTGAAAGACATTGTGTATTTTAGTGGAAGGCGAAAGTTCCTAACGATATGCAACTAGTCGATCTGTTCCATGATGCGAAAAGGCCCAAGAAATCGTCTTCAGATTTTGTTGGTCTCTCAATTAGCTACTTTCTTCTGGCAATATGGCTTAAGTTTCACATAAACCCAATCATTCAAAAAAAAAGTGATATTGATGTACCTGGAATTAGCTTGATTGTGCATTCGATTTTGTACCCGCAAGAGGTTTTAGCGAAGAGTAGCCAGATTGATGTGCGTGCTGTTAGCAAATCTTCGACAGTAGCCATACTTGTGCTACCTTGAACATACTCTATGAGAGAAGGCGGTGATCATCTATATACCACTTCAAATGGGGTTATGTGGTGGTATGAGCTACTAAATACTAATAGTAAGAATAGTGCCCTACAATTTAAAAGCTCCTACCAAAGAGAGCTCATGAACACTAAATCGCGATCGAACACAATACAAGTGGGAAAACTATGCAATCTGACAATAAGTTTTACAAAAATTTATGCTACTTAGCATGCAGTGAATTGTGACCCAAAAGGAGAAAAATGAGCCTATTTTGAGAGTCTATCAACAACGAACATAATAGTAGTCTTACTAATAGACGGAGGAAGATGCATAATGAAATCCATTGAGACAAACTCCCAAATTAATCTGGGAGTGGGAAGAGGTTGGAGAAGTCCTTGGGGTGGGGTGTTGAACAGTTTAGTTATCTAGCACACTGAACATTGTGCTATAAAATCTTTCACTGATTGTCGCATGTTGGGCCATTAGAAGACAGAGGATATGCGAACTAGTGTTCTTTGAATTCCTGCATGTCCTCTTCTGGATGTATTGTGGAACTCAGTCAAAATTAAAGGTTGGAATGCTAACTCCTTAGAACCACCACTTGGTTTTTATAATATAAAAGGCCTTCTCGAACTGTGTAATAAGAAAATTCAACATTTGCAAAACATTTATATTACACCTTATGTTAACAGAAAAAGTAACGAGAGTGTAACGCCATCAGCTTTCAGCCGTGTCATCATTCTCATGGCATAAAATAATATTATTTTAATATTATAATGAGTCCCACTCTATCACTTAAGCACTATGTGGTACTATAGGACTTCTATTTTAAAAATTATTTATTAAAATTATTAAGTTATTAAAATATGTAGGACTCATTTTTAAATTTAACCTAAATATAATTAACTAAAGTAATTAATTGTACCATTAACTGAACTAATTAATCTTTTAACTAATTATCCCTAAAACTTAAAAATCTACTAAAATCCTTAACCTAAATCCCTAACCCCTAATTCAGTTAAATCCTTAAGTTCCGTATCTCACCAGATACTCAACATCTTCGTCTTCATCGCCAAGTCTTCCACTTCAATGTGTTGTCTCTCTCCTTCATTGCAAAGTCTCCCTCATTCGCAGCCCTTTACTGCCATTGAGCACCGTCATTGTCGCTGTCATTCACTAGTACTCCACTTGACTCTTGAGAGAAGGTAAGTCTCTTCCACAAAGAATTGAAACCAACAATCGAGTTTCCTATAGCTGCCGTCTTATGTTTCTTACCCCCAACATTTTCGCAAACAGTGTGATTGAAAAGTTTTAGCTTTTCAATTATATACCATAATTTGTCACTGTCTTTCATGCTTGATCATATCTACAACTGTTTTATACGTGCTTCCACAAATTCTTATGAAGGTTTAATAAATTTGGTCATTTTTGAAAAGATATAGCAGCTTATAGACAAATTCATAATGAAAGATCTGCCCATGTATGTATGTATATATATATATATATATATATATATATGCTTACAAGAACATGTATGGACCATCTCTGCATTTGGTGTAAGCATATGAAGACCACCCAATATTATAATTATGACAAACATTTATCATCTGTTGGTTACTAGTCTTCCTTTTCAATTTGCAAGTTAAGAATACAAGGACTAGCTGCATATATATGTGGGATATAGGCTTAGAAGTAGTATCATATAGCAGAATTTCTTGAGATGTATATGGAAATAACAATATCAATTAAGAATAAACAAAAAAGATTTAGTAGTAAAAGCCTTATTTATAATACAGAATTTCTCATCACATTCTTAGAAGAAAAATGGTTAATTATGTTTTATTTTTTTGGACTGATGTTTTCTTTCTTGGAAAATTTACATTGTGATTTTCTTTAGAATCTATGCATATAGAATCGTCATCATCTGCTAACACAACAATAAGTTCAAATATAGACAATATGGTTTACTATTATGGGTTAAAAGGCCCTTTAAAGACTTCATAGAGTGATCATAATTCTAGTTAGAGGTTATGCAGATGCCTTAATTATCTAGTGAGAATTTATCTATTATTTGATTAAAAAATTGTGTTTAAAGTTTATACAATGAAGTAAAATATTTTAGATTGGGGGATGCAAATTTTCAAATGGTAAGATGGCAAATTTATTGAGAGATTCATTGAAATGATTCAAAAATTAAAGAAAGGGGTTAAAACAAGCATAATGAAGGAGTTTAAAAAACAAATAAAGCTCACGAAGGAAGACATAAATTTATTGAGAAAAGAGAAAAAAGAAAAGAATTTTTTTAATGAACCTTGTAATAGGATTCATTGTAGTTTTGGTATTTGTTATTTTCAACTATATTAAAGGAAAATTGTATTGAAACTCATTTATTTATGAATTATGTAATGTACAACTATATTATATAAGAATTATTTATATATGAACTATGTATTGGTACTTACTATTTTTCAACTTTTTTTGTCTATGAAGCAATGGTTAATTAAGCAAAATAAACACTTGCATATAAAATCAATACACATTGAAGAGTTTAGTCCATATAAATTGAAGGCAAAGTATATACATGACATTGATTTAGTTTATGTAAATTTTGTAATTCATATTAGTCAAGCAAAAAAAGATATGCGAAATATGAACAATTTGTCTATACAAAACAAACATTATTACTATTATCACATATGTCAATAAAACATACATCTAAAAGCCAATGAGACAACTATCAAAGAGTCAGAGGCATTATTAATCGATAATGTTTCCCTCATTTATAATTGACTGCAAAACTTATTCTTTTGATAATTGTGTTAATGACATTCTCCTTTTAATATCTTGAGCTTGTAACTATTTTAAAGTAATATTATAGTGTCCTATGAACTATAAACCCCTTGGTTTAAATGATTACTAGAATGTGTCTGGAGTAACATCTCCAAACTTTCTTTTACTGGCATGTTCAGATGTACCAATATAGCAATTTGAAGATAAAATATTATAAATACATTTGCTAATTATTTTAGCTAAGATAAATTGAGAAAGAACACATTCCTTACAATATCACTTTATTGAATTGAACAAGCATTATCATAAACTATGTTTACACCGGTTAACTATTTTTGTGTTGAAAATAATTTTTTTAGTCAATAAAGCTAGAAATAATTGATAAAAATAGAATAGTTATATCTCTATGAAGATGCCTCTATGATAACTTGATTAAGGCAATGATAAACATCAGTTATTACAAGTTTTATAAACTATATTCATATGATTAAAGTAAAGTGTACATACTTATGAAAAAGACTCAACAGACGTTTGAGCCATCCTTGTTGCATTTTTTGGAATTATGACCAACATTTTCACATTTCTAAAATCTCTACACTTGTTCTTTCTAGGTCAAATTGCTTGGATTTTTTATTTTTTTTGGACTCATTTTGCTACCTCTTTGCAATTTTCTATCTATTAGGCATAACTCTTTTAGTTGGAGGATGTATCACCTCTGCATCAGTTGAAGTCCATAATATTTCACCTCTAACAATTTATAATATATGTTCGTATAACAATACAAGAAAATCATGCATTAGCAACTGAAAATTACCGATGGATATAATAACGTAGCTAATTACAGATGGAAAATCAATATCCATCGGTAACCCTGTCGTGAAAATTTTCATTTTGCGACGGACAAAATTGACGTCGGTAAAGGTAGAGGGAAAACATTCGCGCAAATTTTTTGACAAATTTTAGCAACGAACTTGTTGTAATCATTGGTAAATTAGGCTGGAACACTTCCTGCAATTAAATAGCGTCAGAATTTTACTGACGGGTTTGGTGTCCGTCGGTGAATTTTACGCAGTGTCAGTTTTGTGTTCCATAGGTGATTTTCCGGTAGTCTTTACTTTCCATCGTTAAATTCAGATTAATCGTTTTAAAAAATCAAAAACGACGTCGTTTTGCTTCAGGGGTTAAAGCATCCCCGAGCCTTCCTTCTCCCTTTCTCCTCTATTTCTTCATTTTTTTCATCGCCGTCTACATCTCTTCTCGTCACCGTCGCCATCTGGAGTCTCTCCTCTCCTTTGACTATGTTGATTAGGGTATCTATTTCCTGAATTGATTAGGGTATCTATGAATTGGTGAATTGATTAGGTTAGTTAAATTGGATGTGTTAATTAGGGTATGAATGTGCTTAATTTGTGGAATTTGTTGAATTAGGGTATGAATGTGCTTAATCGAAGTATCATATTTGAGTTTATTGCATTACTTTCTTAATGTATCCGTGAAGCAAGTTAGGGATGGTTTCTATGCCTCTTTGATTTAATTATGAAGAAAATAAACCATCGAAATAATAAATTACTCTCATATGCTGGGAGACTTCAACTTGCCTCAGTAATGTTAGAGGATTTAGATATTCATTAAGAGTTGTTACCTATATTTGCCTCTGAATTTGATCAAGGAGGTGAAAAGATTGTTTTAAAATTTTTTGTGGCTAGGTAAGGCTGAAAAGATAACCAAAAAAGTTAAATGAAAAGAAGTTTGCTTTCCCAAGATGGAATTAAATTAGTTTGATTGATCAATAAGATGCTTATGGCTGAAAAAATTTAGAAGTTGTTTGAGGATTATGAATGTATATGGGTTAAGTGGATGTGTTCTTATATAGTACAAGGATCAAAGTTTTTGGATTATCAAAGAAAAGTTTAGCTACTCATAGACCCTAAATAAATATTTAAACTAAGGGATATAATGATTCGAGAAATGAAAGTTAAGATCAGAAATAAATGGAAAGCCTAATTTTGGTTTGACAATTAGAATAAACTTAGTCCTTTTTACAAACTGTAAGGTATGGACAACCTCAAGTTCTGTATTCCCTAGTATACTAAAGTTGAGGAAGTCATTAATAGAGGTGAATGGCATTATAGGTATAAGGGTTTTAATCTGATAATGAATTCAATCTAAAATTACAAACCAAGAATAGAT
>JANQAP020000014.1:7192345-7218496 GCA_026874005.2 Erythroxylum coriaceum
GAAATCAACTTTAAGGGGATTGAAAATACTCAAACCTCGAGATGGACATAAACTAGATGAATTCTTGGAAAGAGTTTAATAAGATTTAAGAAACATAATTGTTGGTATGAAAGATTTTAGATACTGTTAATTAGACCTTGTGTGTAAGTTGCAGCTAATGACGCAAACACTCGATTCTTATTTTCAGAAAACCAGTAAACAGACCAGGCCTTTTCTTTTTCGTGATTCTAATGTTTTCTAGTTGATGATGATTAGATGCGGAAAAAGGAAAAGAAGACAGTCTAAAAACCTGAATGGGAGTTAAGGATCTAAGCTTACCAACATGAATAAAATATGCCAAATGTGCTGGATCATGATTAAGAAAAACTTGATTGAAACAAGAGCTTACCGGGTCATATGCTTGCAATGATATTAAATTATGCCTAAGCTCACAATAGCTGTCACCTTTAAATTTAATAGACAACCACGAGCTGTTGAATTAGTTTCTTATTCTCACAAGACACCATTGTTTACATATTCCTAATAATTTAATCGATAAGAAGCTATATTCAATTGTAGAATGCTGTAGAATTTCCGAGGAAGCGCTTATGGTAGTAGAAACAACTTTAATGA
Source organism: Erythroxylum coriaceum (assembly GCA_026874005.2). Taxonomy (NCBI): domain Eukaryota; kingdom Viridiplantae; phylum Streptophyta; class Magnoliopsida; order Malpighiales; family Erythroxylaceae; genus Erythroxylum; species Erythroxylum coriaceum. The sequence continues at coordinate 7,192,958 of JANQAP020000014.1, forward strand.
CCAAGTACTACGGACTCGGCCGTTTGAGTTTGCTCCTCCTGTAGATTTATGCTTATTTAATGACCTGACGATTTTATTTGACTAATGATATCTGATCAGACATTACCTCGGAAGATTTTAACATTTTTAAAAAGCATAAACAGTAATTAGGGGATCTAGATCATGGTAACCATCTATTATGGTTGTCTATCATCATCACCCAGGCGAAGAAATGATTTTTGAGATAAGAAGTCGTAAGATATCATTTTACCCTGACATCTTGGAGACAGAACTTATAAGATCCAAAATTATCAGAGGAGTATATTTTAATAATCTAAACAAGGATTAATGGTTCTAATTAGTTAAGCGCTTCGTTTTTTTTTTTTAAACATGTGGTTCAACCCGCCTCTAGTAATACTAATTAATTTAATGAGTATTTCATTAATAATTGAAATATTAGATTAGAATGAGTAAAGTATGTTATTTCTAATGGAGAAATTGTATTTTAAATTTGAAATTGAATTAAAAATTTTTATTTTTATTTTTGAAGTAGTTATTGGTTAAGTTCTCGTATTTAGACCTAGAAGAAAATATATTGTTCATAACTGTGATTCTTTAAACTTAATTGTTAAATTTTTTTGTAGATTAGAAAATGTAAAACATATACAATAGGACCTGAATTAAAAAATAAACACTTTTCCTCTCTATTAATAAACTAAACCCTTGATAGTTTTTGTCAAAAATTTGAAATTGACTAAGTAAAGAATGTTAAAATAGTTTATAAATATATGACAAACCTTTCCTTACATAAGGTGCCTTTTGAAGTAGAGATAGGTCCAAATTTATCATAACATCAGAGCTTAAACTTGTCTCAATAGTTTAGAGCAGTGTTTATCTTGTTATAACTCTTTGTCTAATATATCCATCAGATTTACAACTCTACTTTGGATTAAGAGGGATATGTCAAAAATTTCACATTAAGTACGTAAAAAATATTAAAATAGTTTGTACACATACAGCAAATATCTCTTTATAAAATGTGTCTTTTGAAGTAGAGTTAGACCCAAATTTATCATTTGTTCACTAATATCGGAATTTCAAGATGACTTTGTGAACTACATTTGGCAATATTGTTTAGTAACTAATGTAAGCGAAATTTACATACAATGAGCTGATTTAACGACTTGAAGATGAAGAAACCTACGTTAATTAAACTAAGAAGTAGAAGAAGCTTTGAAGGACCGGGTCATCTCTTGAGTCTTGCCAAGAGGGTTGTTACTTTGTCTACAAATAAGACAATACAATCAATTTCGTGGGGGAAATATCATAGTAGGGCACGAAAACCAATATACTTATAAGATCGATTGTGAAAACTCAACGACTTGCACATACACACGGTGATTAATTCCGGCTTCAATATCAGATAAATAAGTATCATATTTTTTAAATGTGATTTATCTTATTTATAAAGGTTATATCTTGTTTCTGCAATTATCGTTTTACTTTCATTACACCTGAATCATAATAATGCCATCAGAAAAGTTAAAAATTAAATCATATAGCAACCTTAGGAAGTACATCTTTTGCATTAAGTCTAGTAATTTAACAATCCATATCTTTTAAAAATGAATGATGAATTTGCTGCCCAAATTAATAAATTTATACACTTTTTAAGGAAAGATACATAATCTTAGAAGACAACTAATTACCTCAAATTAATAAATTCAAATACACATGAGAAATCCGAATAGAGAAGCCAAAATAATAGAAATTAGTCAACATTTACAACCTTGAAATAATAAAAAAAAGGATAAAAGAAATAAACCTCTTACTTAATTTAAAACATCTTACAAAAACTTAATGATCTTTAAAATCTTTTTTAAAAACTCCTTTTAATTTTTAGTTTTTAAAAAAAAACTTATTCTTTTATACTTTAGATAAAAAATAACGATGAAATATATATAATATGAATTTCAGACATAGACTAATCTAATGAAGCAACTTGAGCCAATTTTAAACAGTATGAAGTCCTTATTGTAGCTCATCCTACTATACTAGGCCGGAGGTTTAAATTTGGGGACAACTTACAACTAGCTAAAAACAGGTTTTAAATTGAAGAGGAATAATGGCGTTCCAAGAATAACTGATTTAGAGTTTTAGGAAAGAGAAACACTTCAAAAAGTACAACAAAGTTAAAGTTTGAACCTCGAAGATGAGCTTAAAGTAAAATTTGAATCATCACTACAAGAATCGATGGACCAATTCTTTAGTAAAATGGAAAGATAAGAATAAGTCCAAAATCGTATAGGGAAGGCACTACTCTATTGCAGGTCGAGAATCAGATGCGGGCCTGTGAAGATGTCGGGCTCTTCTTCCATTAACGATGATTCGTTCGATTTTTAGATTAGTGATAACTTATATATATTTATATATATGGCTGTCATTTTCAGGAGTAAGCGAAATCTTAAGATCTAAATTTAAATTTGATAAATTTTATATATCTAACTTTGAGCTTATTAGTATAGGGGAATTTGAATTGAATCCGTTCAAATTTACGGTATATTAAGAAATTTAAACCTTTTATTAAATTAAGTTTGAACTTTTTTTATTCAAATTTAATCTGAATACAATTTAAACAAATTTGAGTAAGTTGACTAAACATGTATATTTTTGTACTATTTTTTAAGGTTAATTACAAAAAAAATTCATATTTTATTCAATTTTGCAATTATAACTTGAACTTTAAAAAGTAGCAATTAAATACTTAAACTTTTAATTTTTTTTAAATATAAGCTGACGTTAGTGTCTCTGTTAATGTTGTTAATGTGGCAAGTCACATAAGACATAAATTTAAACATGTTTGATAACAGTTGGATTAAATTTTACGAGTCAAACTTAATTAAAGTAATTAAGTGAAATTAAGAAAAATTTTAAAAATTGAAAGACAAAGGATAAAATCCCTAAATTAATTTGGGATTTAAACTTTGTAAATGTGACTTGCCTAGCTGTAGCATTGTCGATCTTCTTGATCTCAATATGTTAGCTCAATGTTTATTATTAATGATTTTGATGATGACCTTTTAATATTTTAAAATTCAAATTAGATTTATTTCCTTGTATAGATAACGATATATTTTCAAAAGGAAATAAAATCATATGATAAATGCTTCCTTAATTACATAAACCTTCCTTACGAACTTAATTGATTTATTAAAAATAATTTTACAATATCTGGAAGGATCTCACAAATCACAATCAGCTTTGTGATATGATCATTTATATTAACATCTGGATACTGGAAGATTTTATCAAATATGGTATTGAAGATTCAAAGTCAATTCAAGATATAAAAGAAGCAACGACTAGTTGAAGAAGATGTCTATTTAAGGAAGAGCCATTGCATTTACGAATGGGGGACATACGCCAAACTTTTGAAATACATCTATAGCATCAATCCTCTTGAAAGTGATATCATTGTCAAATCTCTTGTGCTTTAGAACGTGAAAACTCTTTTTGAGAAAGATCATTGAAGCTCATATCGAGAAAATTACATTTTCTTTGTTGAGAGCTTGTAAAGGCTAGCTAAATACTACTGGTTTGGAAGGTTATATAATCTTGAAAAAATGTACTCGTGAGCTTGTAGAGGCTAGCTAAATATTACTAGTTTGGAAGGTTGGAGAACCTTGAAAAATATGTACTTATGAGCTTAAAGAGGCTCGCCAAATTAATACTTGAGATTTTAGTGAAACACTCAAGTTGGATGTAGTATCCCGTTTTCCCATGCTAAGGTTTAGAATCCTAAAATACTGTACATAATCTATTATTGAGAAATTAGGAAATGCATTTCATGTTCATGCATAATATTAGTATACACCTATGTGAATTTGATTTTTTTGTACACATTACAATGACCGTATATGCACTCATTTGACATTTTCTGGGGTATGAATGATCTTTAAATTGATTATTATATGAATCGTAAATTTTGTCTTGAAAATTGATTGATGAATTATAATTGGTGATTTAGAATTTATTTGTTAAATTTGAGAGATTTATGAAATTATGAGTATTTTTGGACTAGGAAAAATATCAAGTGGTAAGACAAATTGACTCGTGGTAGTAGAAATAAGTGATAATTAATGGTAGAAATAATTGACAAGTAGTATTTGGATTTATTGGCAAGTGTTATAGAAAATTGGATGACAAATGGACTGAAAATTTAGAGATAAATGGACTAGTTATTAAAAAGCCAATTGGAGACCACAATAAGGTGACATGTGGCAAGTGGCAAGTGGCAAGTGACAAATGTTGTCACAACACTTGCCACTCACCACACTCAGCCACGACACTAACCCATTTGAAAGACCATTGTCATTTTTGTCTTTCATTTTGTTTAATGTTCTCATCTCTTCATTTCCGTTCTTCTCTCTTCTTCACTGACGACCACCTCACTCTCACCCTCACAACGTTGATCCATGCTATCATTTTTTCACTTAACTACTACAAGATTTCGTTGTTACCTCTTCTTCTTGACGAAACCTAGCCTATTCTACCTTGGTAATGTTGATGATCGTATAGAATGGAATTCTTCAAATCATGGTGATTTGAAGAAGCTTGGAGCTAAAACAAGTGAGTAGCCTATTGTTCTTCATAGTTTGTTAAATAGAAGCTTTTATGATAATAGCTTTAAGATAAAATGATCATGAAAATGGTGGTTGAAGAGTGATGATACGTTGATGGAAAAAAAATGGGTATATTTCATGTCTTGTTTTTGTATATATGATGAGTAATAATTTATGAATGGTTATAGGGATAGTTTGAGATGGATTGATTTAGTGAAAATGGTATATGATGAATGCATAAATTTTGTTGAATGAATGGATAAATATGTTCTGTTTTTGGGTGTATAAAAACGTGAGTTAAAAGTTGTTATGTAGATAAAATAGATGAGGATTTAAGGTATAATGAAGGTGAAATTTATGCTTAAGAAAAATATTTGTGTAATGTTCAGAAATGAGAAGAACTAAAATGATAGTGAATGATAGAAATCATGTTCTATTGTTCTTTTTTTTGGTATGATGATAAAACCTAGTTTATGAATTTGTTTTATAGTTGATATTGAGATAGAAATGAGGTGAGAATGAAGAGGATAATAAAGTAGAAATGATTAACTATGCATGAGATGTCTTGAATATAGTATGGAAAGAGTTAGAATTTCATGAATGAATGGAATTAAGTGAATGATAATGAATAAATTGAGTAGAGTTTGTGAATTTTAATGTGACCAATATGATAGTTAGATTTGCATGAAATGAGGTTGTATAAATGGACATGAATTCTGGAAAATTTGGTTAATGATGGTTCTAAATATGGAAATTCGTGGAAAACAAGAAGGGAGAAAGGCAGGGCACGATCGTGGCCTTTAATGCACGACCGTGGCCTGTTGCATAAGGTTCTGTTACGATCGTGGGAAGGTTCACCACGATTATGGGCTAGTATAAAACATGAGATGTTATCTTTCAAGTGATGTTTGAAACAATTAATGATAAGGTACTTTCCTATAGAGCAATTAGACTTGAATGAGGTTTGAAATGAACCTAGTTTGTAATGAATTAGTTGATAAAGTGTTATATATATTTGGGTTGTAAATTGAGGTTATAACTAAGGAATAAATTGATGATATCAATGGATATAAAATCTGGAAATTAGAGTTGTCAATGGAAGGAAAGTGTTCTTAGGAATGCTTATGTGATTCAAAGGAGATGAATGATGTGAATTAAGTAAGAATAAATGAGGACTTGGATATTATGTGATTATAATGCTAGAAAAGAAATGATGAATGATTGATTTATGATATTAAAATAACTAAGTTATTTGAGGTGTAAACCTAAATGTAAATTAAGCATATACAAATGTTGATGTTTAATTGATCAAGAGATGTGAGTAAGGAAACATACTCGGAATAGTCAAATTGAGCATGCATTATACATTACACATATACATATGTGTATTATTGAATGCTTATGTGATTGATCAAATTAGTAATGTGTGAACAATACATGTGTATTGATTGGACATAGATATACAAGACTGAACATCACCATTCAGACATTTCCGAATCATAAAGACAAATGCTAATCTGAAGCGTACGGTGAGTAAGTAGATGTTTCTCACTAGGAATGATTTGTATTTGCTTGAATTTCAATTATTGAACTGATAATTATATGAATGTGAAAAATGTCAGACATTCATGGTCCGAAGAGTTTGATAATTGAGATTGCATTGGAAGTGTTTCGGTAAATGTGAATGAGAAAGAAATAAGTGTTCTCAACGTATCGTTGAACGCTAGACTAAAGTCTGGTGGAAAAAGTGAAAAGCCAATGTGTATACTGAATGAAAGTGAATGATTGAATATCTGTAATTTGATGAATTTCATTACATGAATTGCATGATCAGATAAAGGCAGTTGTGACCGGAGTACCTAGTGAAAAAGAGCTTAAAGCTTATAATGTGTATAAGAGCCATTGGCTCACTAGTAAAATGAGCCCAATATCCCCAACAAATACGGAACATTTATCAATGAGCTCGATATCCACAACAGATACGAGACAGTTAAAAAAGCACTCGGTCATAACAAAGTAACAACTGAAAGTGAGTTACATACATATTGCATATACAAATTTGATATGTGTTACACAACTGATTGAAATGAATTGTTTGACTGTTCTGAAATGAAAATGTGAAAGTGAATGTGTATATTGAATGAAAGTGATTGATTGAATATATGTGATTTGATGCTTTTCATTACATGATATGCATGATCAAATAAAGACAGTTGTGATCGAAGTAACCAGTGAAAAAGAATTTAAAGCTCAGCATGTGTATAAAGAGCCACAGGCTCACTAGTAAAATGAGCCCAGTATTTATAACGAATACGAGACATTTATCAATGAGCCCAGTATCCACAATAGATACGGGACAGTTAAAAAGACATTCGGTCACAATAATTAACAATGAAAGTGGAGTCTCATAAACAATTGCATATATATATATATTGATACGTGTGTTATAAGAATGATTGAAATGAAATAATTGAACTATTTTAATTATGAAAATGTGGAATAATGTACACAATTGTGTTTGATGAAATATGATGATACGTGAAATGATGTTCAATATATGATATGACTTATCTGTGAATTAAAGTGAATTATATATTGTTCTGTGATTGATATGGGTGAGCGCATCGATGATGGTTCACTCATTGAGTTCGCAAAACTCATCAAAATTGCAACGTTGTCTTTCAGGTTCAGAGGAGATATCCAGTTAGGCTAATTGGAGTATAGCCACTGAAATCAGACATGAGCTAAGGGTCGGGATTAGTTTGCACTTGCATATGTCTTCAATGATTTTAATATTTGAATTGTATTCCACAATTATTGTACAATTTACATGTGAATCATGAAATGTAATAACATTCATGACTGAATATGTTTATAAATGAAATGGGCCAAAATAATTATTGGTCTACTTCAGATGTGATGTTGCTTGAGAAATATTTTTTTATAATAAATTGATGTGATTGTCCTAACATGCCGCTCCCACATGGAATATGTTAGAATGTCCTCGGGATGTACAGGCACGTGCTAGGTGGGAGTGAGATGCTACATTAGATACTTGGGAATTGGACGTGGGTTTGAGTTATAAGCCGAACTAGTATAAATCGACTACGCCATTCCTCTCTCTCTTTAACTTTTAAATTTTTGCATTATATTATATGTGTGTTTATTTTAGCAAAAAGCTCATTCACTTTTATAATAAGCTCCTTCTATTTTCAACTTGCAATAGGTTCCTTTCAGTTTTAACAGCCGCTTTTTATTTTAAATTGTTTTAACAGGATTTATCGTTTAACAGGCTCTTACCATCTAATAAGCTCCTGTCGTTTAACTGGCTTCTATTGCCTGATAAGCTCCTATTGTTTTAAACTTTAACAGGCCCCTGTCTTTTATCTTTTACGTGTGTTTGCTTTATCAATTGGTATCAGAGTAAGGTTTCAAATTTTTGTGTGTGCAACACGTGATAGATTATGACAAACAATTTGAGAAACTTAGAAAGACTATTTGTTTCAAAGCCTCCTTACTTCAATAGAAACAACTACTTATATTGGAAAGAGAGATTGACAATCTATCTCCAATATGTAGATATTGAAGTTTGGCAAGCCATCGGAGTTAGAGCTACACTTCCTGCTACAGAAAACATAGAAGTACGGTTTGATGCTGACAGAAGAAATGCACAGCTAAGCGCTAAACCAAAACATCATCTGATCTGTGCACTATCTCTAGAAGAATATGGAAAGATATCCTATTGCTCTATGATCGATGTATCGTAACGCTACTCAAAATAAAATAACTAGATCACTACTATAGTAGTGGTGAGTCTAGGTCAATCCCACAGAGAGTGTGTGTAAAGTTGTTGAATGAAATGGGGTTTTTGGATTTTTCAAATAAAAAAATAAAATGAAACTAGAATAATAAAAACGAATTAAAGGAAACATGCAAAAATTGATAAAATTGGGAAATTTGATAAGGATTCGGTTATTTGGTTCAATCTCAGCCTACACCCTAATTAAACATAATTTATTGATTTGTTGTTCTTTTATCTCTCTTAGCAATTATCGGTTGTAGATTAACAAGAAGTTCTGTTAATCCCAATTTTCCTTAGATTCTAGTTAATCACGAAGTGCTCGTTAATTAACCCTAGCTATCAGGAAACCTAGAATAAGCTCTTTAAGTTTATCTAGGCAAATGCCTTACGAATCAGAAAAATAGACCAATCTAGGTAATAATCACACAAGCTCAGATTATTTAACCTATGCTATGTTATCTCTAATGATTCGGAACCATTAGTTGCTACACATGAATCGGGAATACAACGATTACGTATTGCATTCGATTCTAGCAATGGGTTTCATGAAAAATGATTCAATAGAGCATTAAAATCATCATCATTCAAATACCCAATCAATCTATACAAGATAATATAATCAATTTCTAATGAGAGAAGAAATAACAAAATAATAAAAAAATGCTTAACTTGGGTCTTCAGCATCGATGTCACCTCCAAATTGGTGTCAGGATGTTACCCTTCCATGAATCTCTCCTGGAAAAATATTTCAGCCCCCATTGATAACCCTACTGAAACCCCTAAGTTATTTCTTCACTGTCGCAAGCTTCTCTTCCTCACTGTGCTTCCTTATTCATGATGTGACAATTAAAAATGTTGGACCACCCTACTATTCACATCCCCTTTCTTTCTTCTCTGTCGCCACTCTTTTGTTTTTTTCCCTATTCGCTAATGTAGCTTGATGTGACGAAATAACTTTAATGGCCACCCCCACTGTTCATGCAACTTTCTTTCCCGCAGCTCTCTTCACTCTTCTCTCACGCTACTATTTTCTGTTTCTATCACCACTCACTATTCTATCTATCGCAGCTCCTCTTCGGTACTGTTTGTGATGTGACAATTTTAACTTGAGAGTTTTTGGTCACTCGCTCCTATTCACACCTCTCCTTCTCTGCGTAACCTGAAGTTACAAATAAAACCTTTTTGTATTAAACGCTAGCGTTAACGCATGCAATGCTAGCATTTAAAGCCATACGTTAAACGATGCAACGCTAGCTTCCTTCTGCTTTGGGTTGCGCTGTTGTTGTTTCATGCTTGTTGCTGCTGCCGTTTTGGTGATTTATCCCAGCAGCTACCTTTTATTCTTCTTCTTTGTATTTTGATTTTTTTTCTTCTTGTCTTTTAATTTTCTTCTTCTTGCTCCATGAAGACAAGTGATAAATAATGTTAACAGCCCAAATGTAGTGCTTGTGACTCACTTTAATTTCTTTGCTTCCAAATTGTACCTAAAATCATATATTAATTAAAATGAGTTCTTAAGCATTTTCGTATCATTAATCGCTAAGTGTAAATTATTAAATGTATCAACAATTAAGCACATATCACTCTATAGCAAAAGAAAAATGGGATAAACTTCAAGTCACTTTTAAAGAAATGAATGAGGTAAAGAAACAAATAATAAGCTTTTTAGTGCATCAATACGAAACTATTGGCATTAAACAGGGAGAAACTATAAATGAATTCTTCGGACGGTTCAACAGCATCATCACGGCCTTAAAGAACTTGGAAAAGATATATCCCAATGATGAGCTTGTAATGAAGATTCTAAGGTCACTACCAAAGGAATAGAGACCTAAGATGACAGCTCTAGTAATTGCAAATGATCTAGACACTATTTCACTCGATTGGCTACGAGGAAACTTGATGGTCCATGAAACTAAGCTTAGGCTCCTACAGAAGAGGAATGACACTAAAAGCAGTCTGTTCAATTGAGGATTTTAAAAGCTTTGAAGAAGAAGAAGAGCCTAAAGAAGTCAATAATAACTGTCTTATGGCTAAATCAAGAGATGACGAGGTAATTATTCTGACTCTGATATTAAAGTTGATGAATTGATAAATGCATATCATGAATTGTAAAAGTTGACAGTGAAGTATTTCAAAGAAGTTAAGAACTTCAAGAACAATGATGCATCTCTGAAGAGTAAGATAAAATCATTGGAATCTGCGAATGAGAATTTGACAATCAAGAATATGTCTCTTCAGATTGATTATAAGCAAAAGGTCTCTGAAAAGGAAGTTCTGGAAAAAAGAGTAGCCAAGTTGGAAAATACTTGCTTAAGAATGATTATGATAAAGTGAGACAATTAGAAGAAAAAGTTGCCACCCTAGAACTTGAGAAAGAGAAATATGTTGGAAAGATCTTATCCCTAGAAAAAGATCTTGTAAAGTTAATTGATGGAAGGAATAACCTTGATGCATTATTTGGTAGTGGTAAATGCGTTTTTGATAAGGTTGGAATAGGTTACATTGAAAATAATAATATTAGGCTATACGAGAATTTCTTTGTTAAATCCAGCAGTAGTTATAGTCAAAACATCAGGAACCTGATACATGGTAGAAATAATAGCAACTCTCATTCATCTATTTCGTGCTTCTATTGCGGGATATAGTCATATTAGTCATTCTTGTAACTTTCGTGGAATGAGGAAATGATCTCAAATCTATGTTTGGAGATCGAAAGGTCAAGCTACTAACTTGAAAAGACCCAAAAATTTGGGTTATCTAAAATGAGATAATACTTTCTGTAGATATGCTTCAAAACAGAGATAAGAGAAAATAAATAGATAATTGATAATGGGTGTTTGAGACATATGATAGAATATTTGAAGATTTCTGTGAAGAAAATAGTTTCAAAGATGGAGATCATCCTAATTACATGAAATTAACTAAAGCTCTATATAGTATAAAGGTGGCTCCTCGAGTATGGTATGAGAGGTTAAGTAACTTTTTATTTGAGAATAACTTTGAAAGAGGAAAACATTAATATAGGGGGAGAGTTAAGAGTTAAGATGAAGATATATTTTTGCCTGGTATATTCTTACATACTTGTGATATTTTGTGGCTGTTTAGTTCTTTTCCCTCTATTTTTTATAATGAAAAAGGGGGAGAATTAAAGTAACGATATATTTTACTGAAAGTTGATGATATTTACTTGCATGATTTGTGAGCATGATGCATATGGGATATACGATACTAACTGAATCTGTGAAGTTTAAATATGTGATTTGTTAATGATAGGCTCCTTTTAATCAGTAAGAACTTATAAAGTCGATAAGTACTTTTCGAAAACCTTCATTATTAGTTGACTTTTGAAAGTCTATCTATTATTGTTTGTTATCATAAAAAAGGGGGAGATTATTAGCTCAAAGTTTATTATTAATAATTTTGATTATGACCATACAATATTTTAAAATTCAAATCGGATTTATTTTCTTGTATGGGTAACAATATATTTTCAAAAGGAAATAAAATCATATGATAATTGCTTCCTTTATTGGAGAAACCTTCTTTATAAACTTATCTGATTTATTAAAAATGATTCCAGAATATCTGGAAGGATCTTATAAATCACAATCAGCTCTGTGATATGATCATTTGTCTTAACATCTGGATATTGGAAGATTTTATCAAATATGATATTAAAGATTTAAAGTCAATTTAAGATATAAGAGAAGCAACGACTAGTTGAAGAAGATGTCTATTTAGGAAAGCCATTGCATTTGCGAATGGGGGATATACACCAAACCTTCGAAATACATCTATAGTATCAATTCTCTTGAAAGTGACATCATTGTCAAATCTCTTGTGCTTTAAAAAGTGAAACCTCTTTTTGAGAGAGATCATTGAAGCTCTTATCAAGCAAATTACATTTTCACTTGTTGAGAGCTTGTAGAGGCTAGCTAAATACTACTAGTTTGGAAGGTTGGAGAACCTAAAAAATGTACTTGTGAGCTTGTAGAGGCTTGATAAATACTATTAGTTTAGAAGGTTAGAGAATCTTGAAAAATATGTACTCGTGAGCTTAAAGAAGCTCGTCAAATTACTATTTGGGATTTTAGTGAAGCACTCAAGTTAGATACTTGGGGACTGGACATAGGCTTAGGTTATAAGTTGAACCAGTATAAATCGTGTAGCACCCCACTCTTATAGGACATATTCTCGAACATACCGTTAGTATACGAGAACATACTCCACGAGGGTGGCACGCTAAGACAGTCAATCAATCATACTTATTGCAAAATTTTCACGCATCACACGCATATTTCAAAAAACTATAACCAATTTTAGCCCATTTTATTCATAACAATCTCAGTCACAAATGTCACAAACAATAAACACATCATCATAAATTTCAGTAATCATATGGGCCCAATACAAATACAAAACGTGTTTAATCATAGCTGTTGTTACAAATAGAATTCATTTATACAATAAATAACGCTTGTGGAATACAATGTTTAATACTAAATTAATAGAAAACATATGCAGATGCCAACGGATTCCAACCTCTATCTCTTATCCGAATACAGTGGCTATACTCCAGTTTGTTTAACTGGATATCTCCTCTGATCCTGAAAAATAACGTTACAATTTTGGTGAGTTTTGCAAACTCAGTGAGCGAACCAGCCTCGATGGCTCACTCATATCACATAACACAATAATTTATAGACAATTCACATAATCATATAATATACATCTCATCACTAATCATCATGTAACATCAAACATCATCTTTGTTCACTTATTTCATATTTCACATTCAGAACAATTCAAACAATTCACTGTGATCATTTAAAATATACATATCAAATATATATGCAATGCTCATGAGACTCACTTTCAATTGTTACGTTATTGTGACTGAGTGCCTATAACTGTCTCGTATCTATTGTGAATACTGGGCTCATTAATAATTGTCATGTATTCATTGGAGATACCGGGCTCATTACACATAGTAAGCCTTTGGCTCTTAATCACATTATGAGCTTTAAGCTCTTTTTCGGTGGCTCCTCCGGTCACAACTACCTTTATCTGATCATGTATTCATATAGTAGAATGCATCAAGTCTGACATATCAATTAATCACTTATATTCACGTTACACATTCACTTTCACATATCATCAGACTTACATCCGGCATTTAACAAATATGTTAAGTATTACTTATTTCTTACTCATTCACATTCAGTGAATCACTTCCAATACATTCACATTCATCAAACTCCTTGGACTATTAATCTTCAAAATTATCACAATCATATGCACATCAATAATAATGCAATACAGAAATTTAAACAGAACAATCAATTAAAGTAAGACCATCTAGGTTGACTCACAATATGCTCCAGATTAGTATTTGCTTCTATGATCCAAAAACGTCTAGATGCTAATGTTGAATCCTGTGTATCAATTTCATGCAATAAACATATTGTGCATATATTACTAATTGCACAATCACATAAACATTCAATTGTATACATATATATATGTGTAATATATAATGCATGCTCAATTTGACTATTCCAGGTATGTTTCTTTAATCTCATATCTCAATCACTCAAACAATTTCACTTGTATATGTCTAACTTGCACTTAGGTTCATAACTCAAAGAACTTGGTTATTCTAACATCACAATTCAATCATTCATCATTTCTTTTCTAGCATCCTATGATCACATAATATCCAATTTCTCATTTATCTTTACTTAATACACATCATTCATCTCATTTGAATTACATTAGCCAATATATGATCACTTTCATTTTGATAGCATCTCCAATTTTCCAGATTTTTGTATACTTGATGTATAACAATCCATTCTTACGTTATAACCTCCATTATCACCTTAAGTATATCACATATTTAACCACTTAATCCATCATCAGCTAGGTTCATTTCAAGCCTCATTCAAACCTAAATACATCGTAAGGAAAGTACCTAACCATTTGTTGTTTCAAACCACACATAAAAGAAACATATTTCATGTTTAGGCCATTCCCACGATCATGGAGGCCATCCCACGATCGTGGGTTATGAAAACAGAACATCTCCTGTACTTTTATCACTTCCCACGATCATGGAGTTATCAAAATCCGAAACTTCTACCTATGTTCCTCTAATTATCTAGCTTTTCCATCTCCTTCAAGTTATATTCAAAACCTCTTATGCTTAGTTCATCATTTCTAGGTTAATTCCTCATCATTTTCTCTTCATTCTCACCTCCATTTCAGCTCAATATCAATCACAAACAAATCATAGATTATTGTTTATTGATCTTACAAAACAGAACATCAATGTATACATTCATTCATCAATGTTTCAGCCATCTTTCAACATCATTATCGACTTCACTTTATCTCTAAACTATCATCTTATTTCCTCTCATTTCAAGACACTACACTTGCATTTTCTTTAGCTTCAAACTCATTATAGTTTTTCTCACATGACAACTTATAACTTATGGCTTTCATATACCCAAAACATATCATTCCTTCTTCAAATTTTTGCACTCTTTCTATACACACAATTAAGTCATACACATATATTTATTCTTCAATGCTCATCACATATTCATTTACAATTTTTCACACTCTCATACACCATTTACTCTATCAATCCAATATTATAACATTCCATAATCTATTACTCCTCATAAACACAAAAGCAAGACATTGATATGTTCATTGTTCATCCATGTTACATACATATATTCAACACCATTCTCATAGTCATTAAATCTCAAAATAATCACTGTATTTAATTCATTTCAAACTAGCCATGAAGATCAAATATATACTTACTTGATTAAACTCCAAGCTTCTTCTTCAATCACATAAACCCTAGCTTTTTAAAACATCACACGATCATCTTTCATGGAGGAATGGGTTGGGTGTTTTATTGGCAAGAAGAAGAAGACAACAAAAATGGAAGTATCAAGTGAAGGATGAGAATAAAGTCCAACATGGTGAGAGTTGAAGGTGTCATAAGTGGAGAAGAAGAAATGAAGAAGATGAAGAATAATGGAGAGAAAAGAAGAAAGCATCCAACAAAAATGAAAGACAAAAGATGGTCTTTCAAATGAAAAATATCGTGGATGGGTGTGTGGCAAGGCAAGTGACACTTGTCACTTGCCACATGTCACCACCTTGTGATCGTCACTTGGTCTTTTAAATAGCTAGTCCATTTGTCCTCTAATTTTCAATCCAATTGTCTCCCAATTTTCAATGACACTTGTCATTAAATATTAATGTCACTTATCAAAAATTTATGCTACTATTTGACATTTATTTCTACTTCCATTTATCAATTGTCTTGTCACTTGACATTTTTTCTAGTCCAAAAATATCCAAAATTCTAAAAATCTCTCAATTTAACAAATAAATTCCTATATCACCAATTATCCTTTATCAATCAGAATTCAAGACATGGTAATCATAATTCACATCTTAATCACATTAGAATCATTTATACCCGGAAAATGTCAAATGAGTGCATGAATAGTCATTGTAATGTGCGCAATTTTCAACAATCACGTGTGTGTATATGCTAATATTATGCATGAATATGAAATGCATTTTTAAATTTTCTCATTGCTATTTCTCATTTATAGAAATCTAGGGTTTTAACCCTTAGTATGGGAACGGGGTATTACAAATCGACTACGTCATTCTTCTCTCTCTTTAACTTTTAAATTTTTGCATTATATTGTGTGTGTGTGTTCATTTTAGCAAGAGGCTCCTTTACTTTTATAATAGGCTCCTTCTGTTTTCAACTTGCAATAGGTTCCTTTTAGTTCTAATAAACGTCTTTTATTTTAAATTGTTTTGACAGGATTTATCGTTTAATAGGCTTCTACCGTCTAATAGGCTCATGTCATTTAACTGGCTTCTATTGTCTGACAGACTCTTATTATTTTAAACTTTAACAAGCCCCTGTCTTTTATCTTTTGCATGTGTTTCCTTTATCACAATCTTCTTTCTCGATATAACTGTGTTTAAAACTCGCTATGTATATGTATATATATATATATATATATGTATGTATATATTAACCACTTCAGCAACCAAACCTCGAAAAACTTTGAACTTGCCAAGCTTTCACTTGCTTACAACCCAAAAAACAAAACAATAAATAGACATAGAGAAGAAACTGCGAAAAAAGACAAAAGAACAAGTGGTGAGTGAGTGGAAGAGAATTAGCATTTCCTAAACATTAGATAGAACCTGAGGGAAACCCTAGTTATAGCAAGGAGGAAAGACAAGTTTTTCTCGATCCAGAACAAAGAAACAAGAAAAGCCATGAAAAGCTTATCATACTGATTGAAAGCCAAAGTGGAAAGTCCCTTTTATGGTGAAATAGGCATATTCTTTTTTTTTACCACTTCTGCTTCCTGTAATTGGTTAAAAGGACTTTTTTAAAATAGAAATTGATAAGAGTAGAAAGTTTGAATCTCAAACTAATTTAGGGTTTTTTATTTTTGTCTTTCAATTTTTTAAAATTTCCTTAATTTTACTCAGTCACTTTAATTAAGTCTAACACGTATAATTTAATCTAGTTATTATTAAACGTGTTTAAATTTATATCTGACGTGGCTTGCCATGTTAATGGAGATACTAACATCGGAATAAATTTGAAAAATTAAAATTTTGGGTATTTAATTGCCACGTTTTAAATTAAGGCTATAATTATAAAATTGAGTAAAATTTGAAATTTTTTGTAATTAACTCTATTTTTTAATTTGAGTCATGACCACAAGAAGTCTAGAAGGAAATGATATACTATTATATATGGTTAATTATAAAAAAATTTCAACGTTGAAATGCTTCAACTTTCAATTTTTAGTAAAAATAGTCCGACATTAATCCATTAATGTGGATGATATTACTACAAATTGTAATTGTGCATATGAATTTTATTATTCAATAAATTAAAAATATCAAATACCCTAAAATAATTATGAAGTAAAACATATGAAGGAATGTATAAATATTTTATAATTTATGATATTTTTAATTTATTACTAATAAAATTCATACATGACACTAATACAATATGTAACTGTTACATAGCAAAACTTTTAATTTGACATAGCTCGCTTTATCATTTTCATTAACAACAAATTTAATGTTGGGCTATTTTTGTTAAACATTGAAAGTTGAAGCATTTTAGTATAACTTTTTAAAGTTTATGCTAGTATTATAAAATTGAGTAAAGTTTGAAATTTTTTTATAGTTGACCCTATTATGTATAGAAATATTTTAGGCTGAATAACGTGCCACATTCATGATCTATCCAAATCCACATTTATTTTTTAAATTAGATACATTGATCTTAAATTGTGTTAAGTTGACTCTATATCAACTGAATTTAAATTTAAATTAAATTTTAAGCTTGATTGTTTTACTTTAAACAATACTAGATTGATTTAAATTTGAACTTTTGTTACTATCTTTAATAATTATTGTATGCCCTGATTTTACAATGATGGGTTAACATAATTTTAGTAGTTTTATCTTGAATCACGGTTAGATGTTGCCTATAAAAATATGATCTTTATAACATAAATCAAAATTGAAATTCATAACTTTAGGATCATGAATAAATAATTGTTACAAATCATAAGAGTGAAATATTGCGTACCTAATGCGGAAGATGCCATTATTGAAAAGAGATCGAGAAACTTCACCGCGTTCTTAGTTAAAACTGATTTCTATCTTTGGACTATCTTATGATTACATAAACTTAATGGAAAATAATCTGTTACCTTAATTAGTAGAGAGAGGACCAATTTATACATTTATGAATTTTTAATCTGGTACGTCCATTATAAGACCAGAATAAATGATTGAAATTTATTCCACTATTAAATAGGAAATATAGACTAAATAGAACTCTTCTATATTTCATATATATATATATATATATATATATATATATATAATATGACCATTAATTTGGGCTACATTATAACATTCTCTCACTTGTCTCGATACTTCAAACTTTATTTTAATAATGCAATCATTAGGCATGTATAAATAAATCCCTTAATATCTTTATAATTTACCTCATCAGAATAAACTATATAATGCGGGTCGTAATGGTCATACATTTCTACTTCACATACTTCCTTCCATATACAACAACATTAGTAATTTATCAAGTTAGGTAACATAAGTGATATATGAATGTCATAAAGGTCCACATTAATGTCTTATAGACAATTTTATTTCTTATTTAATAACAATTACATGTGCTCATTCATAATAAATAAGAAAATTGTCAATCGTAACTTTATTGAGCTCAAGAGTGTCAAAAAGTCATAAAAAACAATCATCAATATAACAAAGGCCCATTTTTTTAATATGTTCCTTAAATATATTTAGTGGAAGTTCTTTGGTTAAAGGATCTGTAATAATAAGATTGGTCTTAATATTCAATACACACTCTTTGTTTCTGAACTTCCTCCTTTATAGTAAAATATTTCAACTCCATATATTTAACACCTGTAGAATACTTGCCATTCTTAGAGAAGAAAACTACTACAAAGTTATCATAATAAATTTTCTGCAGTTTCGTAATGGTGTTGACAATCCCAAGCCCTGAAATAAAGTTTTGCAACCATGAGGCATAAATTATAGCCTCAAAATAAGCTACAAATTTTACTTCCATAGTGGATGAAGCAATGACAGATTATTTATGACTTTTCCATAAAATTGTTCCTTCCACTAGTAGAAAAAAAATCCAAACATTGACTTTCTATTGCCTATATGCATCAAGTAAAATCTGAATCCGAATATCCAATTATTTCTAATAGATTTGATATTCTATTTATAAGTAGATAATCCTTTGTTCCTTGAAGATACTTTAAGACTTTCTTTGAAGCTTTTCAATGGTCTATACGAGGATTACTTTGATATCTGCCTATCATTCGAACAACAAAGTTGATATCAAGTCTCATGCATGTCTGCAAATACATCATATTGTTAACAATAAAAGCATATGGAAAAGACTCCATTTTTCTAAGTTCAACATCATTTATTGGACATTGCTTGAGACTAAATTTATTCTCTTTTTAATCGGGACAATTCCTGTTGACCATTTGTTCGTATTAAATCCCTTAAGAAATTTGTAGATATAGTCTTTCTGAGACAACCCTACCAGTCCTTGTGATCTATTTTGAAATATTGAAATTTATTTTACATATGATGCCTCTCCTATATCTTTCATTTCACATATGATGCTTCTCATATATTCTTGTAGATAAATTCTTTAGTTTTATAAAATATGTCTAAATCATTAGCAACAACTAAAATATCATTAATATATAGAAAGAAATATAAACTTACTCATAATGATCTTTCAGTAGTTACAATAACGAACAATATTTTCGTAAAAACCAAAAGATGTTAAGGTGTCATTAAACATAATATACTGTTGTCAGGAAGTTTTTTTAAGTACATATATTGATTTCTTAAGTTTACACACCATATGGACCTTTCCTTCTATGGAAGAATCTTCAGGTTGATCCATATAAACTTTCTCCTCAAGATCACCATTCAAAAAGGTAGTCTTTACATCCATTTGATGTAGCTCTAAATCAAACTAAGCCACTAATTCCATGATTATTCTCATTGAATCATTCTTTGAGACAAGTGAAAAGGTCTTTTTAAAATCAATGTCATCCTTTTAAGTATAACCTTTAGCAACAAGTCTAGCTTTATACCTTTCAATATTTTCATTTGAGTCATGTTTAGTCTTAAAGACCCATTTGCATCCAACTCGTTTAGATCCATCTAGCAAAATAATAAGGTCTTAGACATTGTTTTGTGTGATTGAAGTTAACTCATCTTTCATAACATCAATCTATTTATTACATTTATCACTTTTTATGGCTTAAGAAAATGAAACAGGATCATTATTAATGCCATAATCAAATTCTAACTTTTGCGAATAAACTATATAGTCATCAGGAATAACTGATCTCCTTATTTTTATAGGTTTATTCAAAGCTATTCCATATGGTTCATTTAAATTAATTGGTTGTAAGTCAGTTTCTTTACAAGGTGTTATTTCATCCAAACCTTGTTGAGAATTATTTTTTCTTCCAACACTGGGACAATATTTGGTATATATGTGGAAACTAAAACATTTATGGATAATGGAGCATCAACCTTTATTTTATTAATATCCACGACACATTTTTTAGCACTCCTACTAACTTCACCATTTTTAATGAACTTGGTATTAGTTATTTCAACAATTCTTAGACAATGGTTTTGACAATAAAACCTATATCCTTTAGGTTTCTTTCGATAAATAATAAAGTAAGCACTGACTATTCGAGAATCTACTTTCTTTTCTTATGGATTTTAAACTCATGCTTCTAGTGGACAATCCCAAACATACAGGTGCCTCATACTAGATTTCCTTTCAGTTCATAACTCAAAAGGAGTTTTAAATACTACTTTACTAGGAATCCTATTTAGCAAATATAATGCAGTTTTAAACGTATATATCCATAAGGTTTTGTGTAATGAAGAATTACTCATCATACTCCTAACCATCTCCATTAAGGTCTTATTACACCTTTCTGCCACACCATTTTGTTGAGGTGTGCATCAAATAGTATAATGTGCACATAAGTCATGTTTATCAAGAAACTTTGTAAATGAACCTGGAAATTGTCTTGATTCATCATATTTTTCATAATATTCACAACCTCTATCAGATCTTACAAGTTTCACTTTTTTTTATCTAATTGCCTTTCAGCCTTCATTACAAACACCTCAAAGGCGTTTAAAACTTGAGATTTTTCATTAAGCAAATAGACATATCCATAACATGAAAAATCATCTATAAAGGTGATAAAATATTTTTCTCCACTATATCGATGTGTATAATTTCAAGAAGCTAAGTCCTTCTTGTGGCTTCTTTCTTATTATGTTTGGTTTGCTTTTCGTTAATGAAATCCACAAATACACTGAGATCAATTAAATATGAATTTTGAAGAATTTCATTCTTTACTAATCTTTCTAATCTTTCTTAAGATATATAACTCAAACGTTTATGCCATAAGTAGGCTTAATTATTATTCATTATGCTACACTTAGCTCCAGTGGTATAATAAACAAAAAATAGGGATTAAGAAAAATTAACATCAAGTTTCAATTTATATAAACCATCCATAAAAATTCCACAACCAATGATGGAATTATGTTTAAATAAACTAAAACAAATATCACTAAACTTAAAAGTAACATACTTTCATTAAATTTAGAAACAAAAATTAAGTTTCTAGAAATCAAAGGTATATAGAGAGTTTGTATTAGATCCAAGTGATAAGCAGTATCTAATATTAGACGATAAGTCCCATCGCCTTCAATTGGAACCTTTTTACGATTTTCTACGAACAGAAAGTTCTCAATTGGGTTTATAATTTAGACTGTAATGAATCCTAACATAACATTAGAAATATAGGTAGTAAAACCAAAATCAGGCCACCAGGTATTAGAAGGAACTTCAGTTAAGTTTAGTTCAAAACATACAAAAAGGTTAAATGTTCCTTTCTTTTCAAACCAAGCCTTAAGTTTCAGACAATCTTTCTAATAGTCTCCCTCTTTCTTATAAAACTGAGACTTATCCATATTTTATTCCTTCTTACCAATATTAGCAGTAACTTGTGTTGCCTTAGCAGATGCTTTTTAAATTTCTTAGCCTTTAGTTTGTGAATTTTGCTAGCTCCTTGATCCATAAGGTCAATAGAATGAATTTCTTAATTCTTTAGCCTTATTTCCTCCTAAATGAGTATACTTGACAATTCATTAACCATCTACTTATCCTGTATAGTGTTGTAGTTAATTTGTACAAGTCCATACTCAAGAGCTAACGAGTTCAAAATGAGTTGCACTAAAAAGGAGCCATCAACTGTCATATGCAAGGATTTTAATTTTGCTGCAATATTTTTAATCTCTAGGACATATTGCCACAATCTCTACGTCACATCAAACTTTATAGTCATGAGTTTAGTCATCAGAGTACTGTTAGGAGACTTATTTGTAGAACAAAAATATTCTTCCACAAATTTAAGGTATTCTTTAGTAGTTTGAGTTTGTGGAATAGTGGTCTTAATATTGTTGGCAATAGTCATTCACATGAAATTAAGACACAATTTGTTAGATCTTTCCCATGCTGTATAATTTGTCTTCTCATCCTTCTCGTATTCATAATGGCTATATGGTTTTGTTCCAATAATGCTAAAATCAAGATCTAAAACACCTAAATAGAAATTGACTTGTTCTCACCATTTAGAGAAGTTAAAACTATTAAACACGGTAACATAATAAGCATGTGAATGAAGAAAAATAGCTACAAATACATAAATGCTCAACAAATTATCATATTTAAATAATTAAACATTTAGAATATACTACAGGATTTCTTTGGGCAAACTCAATAATATATTATCATAAGTTTAATTCCATACAAACTTTATTAGGTAATCATACAAAAACTCGTCAAATACAACCAATATATTTGGAATATTGATTTTCCTTTACTATGTTTATTAGTCATAGAGTATTAATTTACCTTTGGTTAAATTCTAAATTCCACCAACTAATAAATATCACATATCCAAATAATTAATTTAATAATAGGTATTAATATTTTATGAATAAATTACTATTTATACATGACAAAAACTCAATTAATTTGGTCGCTTTGGTGACTAACAAATTATTTTTTTATAGTGACATGTATAAATTTAGCATAACACATAATTTTAAATTTTAATAATATTAGGCATAAAACTAATATGAAATTTAAATATTGATAATAGTTATAGTGAAATCTACATTGATTATTTGCTGTCGTCCAGTGGTTTGGATTCCTGAGCTTCACCCAGGATACTTGAGTTCAATTCCTTGCAAGGTTGTTATGATTATTTTTCTTCTTTAAGATTCTACTTAAATTAGAATCCTAAAGAAAATAATAACAAGGAATTAGAATCCTTATTATCTAGAATATTGTTCTAGAGTCATACTTCTTATAGATACTTCTTGAACAATTCAATAATTGAGAAAAATGAGTTTAACATTGATATTCCTTATGCATTGTTTTTATTTGTCATCTTTAAAATTCCATCTCTACAATAATCTTTAGATTTTTTATATAGAAACCATTAATAGTGAATAATCAGAAAACTCTTCAAACATCAAAATATTTGATAATCATCATCAAGTGATCATGCTAAGATATATTAACAAATTGTTTATTCAAAACATATTCTCTTATATCGCATGTAACAATATGATCTTTATGACATAAATCAAAATTTATATTCATAACTTTAAGATCTTGGATAAACAATCATTACAAATCATAAATGTAATATTATGTACCTAATGTGAAAGATGTTATTATTAAAAAGATATCAAGAAACTTCATGGCTAGATTCACAATTGTTTGTTTCAATTTCAAATGTAACTATTCATTCCCTTTGTAATTATTTAGTGGCGATATTATATTCCAAGTATTCGAAAAATATAGAATGTACTTTCAGACATTAGACCATTACAATTTGTTTGAAAAATCAATAAAAATTGGAAACAATTTTCTATATATAGTTGTGAAATTTCTCCAACTCAATTACATTAAGATATACTTGTTCGAGAACTAAAATTTCGGACAGGGCTGATGACTTGCTGCTCTAAGGCTAGGCATGATTCTCATTCAAGTCTCTAATGTGCAAGTCCAAAGTTAGAGGGGCTTGAAATTGAAAGAACTAAAGCCTAGGGCTTGTGTACAATCCATAAATTGGGTTGGGCTCACTATTACCCTTTGTTGAGCATTGCTACCGACAAAGGCTAATAGTGGTTAATTTAGGGCCTGTTTGTTTCCATTTTTATTTTAGGTTTTTTGTTGTGGTTTTTGTAAATAATAAAACGACCCTTAAAATCTTGTTTGGTTAAATACGATTGCATTTTTTGTTTTTAAAAATTAAAAAATAGCAACCATTTTATAAAAATGTAAAAATAACGTTTTCTTGATTTCTAAAAATAGGTTTTCATCTATTTTAAAACAGTTTTTTCATAAAAAAATCATATTCAAGTTTCTCCTCTGCGTCGACTTTTGTCTTCTGTGTCTTTATCAGTATTGCAATATCAGGTTTGTTTCCATATCTATCTGTTGCTTTGAGCATAAGCTTTGCTTTTTGTTTTTTTTTCTGTGATGATAAAGAAGATGAACGTAACTAACCGTGAGCAACCCATGAAATAACGATAACTATTATAAAGAACTTACACAGAACTATAAACAACCCATGAAATAATGTTGACAAAATCGAAGGCTATAGCTGTCTTCTTGATTCTCACGTCTGTAGCGATTTTCTTCTTCCTTACGTCATTGCATCTATTTTCTTCTTGGATTTCACGTCATTTAATGTATGGCATGTGGAGGCTTCTTGACCTCTTGTCTTCACATAATTTATTATGTGGAGGCTATATTAGAAGTTGTCTTCTTGTCTTCTTGTCTTCACATGATTTATTGTAGTTGTTTCCTTCTAGGAGTTCACGTCGTCGTTTATTGTGGCATGTGAAGGCTACATTCATGTCATTTATTTCCTAGTTACAATCAACCTTGGACGTTTCCTTCTCTTCACGTGATTTAATGGAGGCTTCTTCTCTTCACATCATTTAAAGAGACCACTAAGAGATAACCCAAAACAAAAGATTAAGCAGATGGATCCCATAGAAAGTTTTCCTTTGATGAAAAGAAATTATGCTCACACAATTATTAATTGTTACTGGTAGGCTGACATTCCAACAAAATTGAGAATCTAGATTTTGTTTTATACCTTGAGGGCTCTGCTTTCATAGAAGTTCTTCAAGATAGTTTCTTTAAAGGTGGACAGAAGAGCTACAAGAAAAGAGAAGTATACATTTATGAGCAATAAGAAGCAAGACTCAGACTTTTGACATAAATA
This sequence comes from Erythroxylum coriaceum, assembly GCA_026874005.2. Classification (NCBI taxonomy): domain Eukaryota; kingdom Viridiplantae; phylum Streptophyta; class Magnoliopsida; order Malpighiales; family Erythroxylaceae; genus Erythroxylum; species Erythroxylum coriaceum. The sequence continues at coordinate 7,218,382 of JANQAP020000014.1, forward strand.
TTGAGTTACACTATTTACCAAAACGTCAAACTAGCTATACAAGTGAAAAGCTTTTACCTAGGGAGAGACATTGAAAATCTAGATTTCTTAAATACCTTGAGAGCTCTGCTTTCAT
>JANQAP020000014.1:7218596-7230460 GCA_026874005.2 Erythroxylum coriaceum
ATAAGGAGTATACTGATATTCAATTGAAGAATAAGTATAATGGATTAAGGGCTAGATTGAAGAATTTCAAGAACTTATTCAAAGAAACTGGAATCGGTTACAACTCTTTTACTGGTGAAGTTAATGCTACAAATGAATGTTGGGAAAAGCTGTTTAAGGTAAAATATGTCTTTTGTTTTATTAATATATCATATTATATAATGTTTATTCTCATATATCTTTTTCATCATTATAGGTGCATAAAATGGCTCACAAATTTAAGAAAAATGGATGTAAAGAATTTTTAGACTTGTATCATATTTTTGGAGATACTATTGCAACTGGTGTGCATGCACATCCATCAACTAAATCTCCATCGAATAGTATAGAAGAAGAACATAGAAATGATATTGATGAAGATTACTTGTATAATGGAAAAGAAGATCAAGATAAAAGTTCTCCATCTAAGAAAAGGAAGTCTCCTAAGAATAAGAAGGCAAAGAAGACACATTCTAACATTGTAGAAGAAACCTTACTTATACTTAGTGAACAATCAAAAAGGAAGAATGATTTACTTGAGAAAAAATGAGTGAAACATCATCCACTGCAGAGAATAGAGCTTAAAAGTCTAACATAATGATGGAATGTCTAAATTCTTTAGATGAATTGGGTGTTGACGGTGTGCAATATGGAAAAACTGTGAAGGCTTTACATGATTCTCCACTTTATAGGGATACTGTTTTGAAGATGACACAAATAAGGAAGCTGGATTAGATTATGTCACTTTAGTTATATTTTCATGTTATTGCATATCGAATTCTTATTGATTTGACACTTTTATATTAAGCACTATTCCATATTTTGAACATTTTAAGTTTGTGTTTTGTATGAATATTTGACTTAATTTTAAGTCTGTATTTTGTATGAATATTTTTTCTATATTTTATTAAATATAGTTGATTGAATATTGTATTAATTATTTAATGTTGACATTGTAGATACATGGATTTCTTATCAGATTTCGAATCAGATTCTGATGATGAACGAAAGAAGATAATAGTTATTTCTGTAGCTGGGGGAGAGAACAAATATTTTCATTTACAAAAGTAACCATGTAGAACTTCTACTCTACCAGGTCATGATTGGATATTAGAACTTTTGAATGGGAATCCTATAAGGATTTATGAAAACGTAAGAATGAGAAAGATAATCTTCTTGAGCTTATGTGATGAGTTGAAGAGTTTAGGAGGTTTAAAGGCAACAACGCATTTGACTGTAGAGGAACAAGTAGCGATTTTCTTGATGACTATAGGGCATAGTGAGACAACTAGAGTCAATGCAGAACGCTTTCAACATTCGACCTGGACAATTTCAAAGTACTTTCGAAAAGTCTTATATACAGTTAATTGTCTTGTAAAAAGAGTCATTACTCCACTATCTTTTACTAATACACCTCCTGAGATTTAACATAATTCAAAATTCTTCCCATATTTTCAGGTACATTCTTATATTTAATTACTACTTTAATTAAGTCCTTATGATTAAAAATTATTTTAATATATTTTTAATATGTAGGATTGTATAGGAGTAATAGATGGTACACATATTGATGCACATGTTCCGACCGATGAACAAATACCATATAGGGGCAAAAGAATTAATCCAACCCAAAATATTATGTGTTGTTGCTTATTTGACATGTGTTTTACATATGTAATGGCTGGATGGGAAGGTACTGCAAATGACTCTCGAGTTCTTTTAGAAACAGTGACAAATCCAACGAATCAATTTCCTATGCCTCCACAAGGTATTATAGTATTTTAAATAAACATAGTAATTATGATTAATTTTTAATATCTTTTTGTTAATATTATGTTCTTTCTATGTTAGGTAAGTACTATTTGGTTGACTCAAGTTACACTAATGTGAAGGATTTCTTTCACCATATCAAGGTAAAATATATCATTTGTGAGATTATAGAGGTAGAGGAAGACCTCAAAGTTCACAGGAATTATTAACTACAGACATTCTTCATTAAGAAATGTTATTGAAAGATGTTTTGGTATCCTAAAACAAGATTCCCTATATTTAAAAACATGCCGAGTTATGATATGAAGAAACAAAAATACGTCGTTATTGCTTGTTGTGTTATACACAATTATATTAGAATGTATAGACAAAGCGATGAGTTATTTGACACTTGTTCCGAAAATGAAGAACAAATTAGGGAAAGTGAACATGAAGATGCAAGTTCTCAAGTGGAGTATAACATCACTCCAGCACAACTTCAAGGCATGTCTTGGAAGCGAGATGAAATTGCTAGGCAAATGTGGAATGATTATATTATTTCTAATTGATTTATGTTTCTTTTTGTAAATGATAGTACTATTATGTTTTCAAGAATTATCATATGATGAATATCTTTTATTAATATAATTTTCTAATTTATAGAATTTTATTATATACAATTAATGTGTAATTTTTAATTACATTTAATTTGCATATACTTTAATTTTAATTGCAATGATAATTAATTAATTTAAAAATATAATGTATGATATAAATTTATTAATATAAGAGTATAATTACAAAAATAGAAACAGGATGATAAAACCAAACATGTTTTTTGTTTTTGTTTTTAATTACTAATCTCAACCAAACAGGTTTTTGTTTTCAGTTTTTATATTACAATCTTAGCCAAACAGGTTTTTATTTTTTTAAGAAAAAAGCAGAAACAAAAAATAGAAAATAAAAACTAAAAACTACAACAGAAAAACAGAAGTAAAACCAAACAGCCCCTAGTTTACCACGAAATTAAAATTTTTAGGAATATTTTGTCATTCAAATATCATGATTAAAATAAAAATAAAAATAAATTTATTTCTTAGTTTTGGAAGTATTTTAAATAATGTAAATGCTTTTTAGAGCCGTTGCTTGTGGATGTTTTTATCGAGATGGGGTGTTTAACTGCAAATATAGTCTAACATGAATAATATTTAAATATTGTAATTAATATCTAGATTTTTCTAACAATTTTCTACTTGAAGATTTTACATTACCTTATCATTATCATTTTGTTTACATTTATGTTAAGCTCCAAGAGGATCGGTACTAAATAAACACATCATTATTGATTGATTTTTTCTTAAAATCTACTATATTGTATTTGATATCAACCATTTCATACCCACAATTCCTTCCTACACTTTCTTACAAATGAAATGATATTGAACTTGTATATGATTGGTTTTCAAATGAAATATTGGATTCTTTGCTAAAGACGAGGCACTTTATCTGCTACAAAATAATGAAATCTTTTGTTGTTTGTGTTCGAGTTCTTCCAACACCAATTTTAATTAAGTCATTTCTTTATTAGTTTGTGTAGCTCCTAGCAATTCTACTTTTGTTGCTGATATAGTTATAATTGATCGTAACTTTAAAACCTATCGTATAACCACACCAATAAGCATAAACGTAGTGAATTTGCTTTTAGCAACACCACATGTATAATCAAAGTCAACAGATTCTCTAATAATAAAGTCTTATCCTCTATATTGTAATTTAATATCAAAGATCCTCTTAATGTATCTTAGAATTTTCTTTACAACATGTCAATACTTTTTACTAGGATTCACTATATAGTAACTAACAACTTATATTACAATGTCCAATCTTGTATAAATCCTATTAAACATTTAACTCCCCTTCCTGTTAGCTTCTTTCTTGGTAAATTTACACTCCTAAAATTTTGTTTGTTGGTCCTAAGTCTTTATTTTCAAATTTCTTAGCCAAATGTGCCTTCAATTATTTCATATGATTTTTATTTAGATATGTATCGAACATTTCATCTACACACAAAAATAAAATTATAAAATCATTACCATCAAAACTCTTAAAATATAGATAAGAGTTTGCATTACGTCTGTTGTATCCAAGACTCGTAATGAAAGAATCAAATATCTTATATTATCAACTCAATGCTTATTTAAGACCATATAGAGATTTATTTAACTTGCAAACTAAGTTCTCTTTTTTTTCTCTTCAAAATGTTCTAAGTAGAGAATGTAAATTTTTTCTTCAAAATATTCATAAAGAAAAACAATTTTCGCATCTACTCATTCTCTATGTAAGTCAAACACAACATACATCTGTATGTAAGTCAATCAAAACATACGTTGCCAGGATTACTCTAATTGTAGTTAGTTAAACCATGAGAAAATATTTTATTGAAGTCAATTATTTTTCTTCAATCATTGAAAGGGCAAGCTCTCAGGTCTGGGTCGATCACTAACAATTTTGCATGGTACTGATAGAGTCGCCAATTCAAGCCCATGCCTAGTTTAAAGCCCTTTAAAGATGGCCTAAGCCTAGTCTAAAACTGAAACCTGATCAAGCCTAGCACATACCACCTGAACCTGGTCTCAAGCCCAGTGGAACTTTAAGCAATTTGAAATGCATCCAAAGCCTAAATCCACCTAACTCAAAACTTGACTCAACCTAATCCTACGACAATCTCTTTTACAAATGCCCTTGATACTTTCTATTAGGATTGTGAAGCTATATATTCTCTTTCCTCTCTTTTAAGGCTAAATATTTGCTTTATATTTCTGATTAGGTAGTATATTCTTGATTAAGTAGTTTCCTTTTGTTCTAGGATTTGTTTATATAAATATTTGGATGAAATGATGTATATATACTTGGAGAATTAATGAGAAGGTGTGAGCTTTTCCCCACTAAAATTCTTCATACTACTAGAACATTGATCGTAACTCTGAGACTCGACTTGTATTATGATGGAAGGAAATAATGATGGCAGAACCGGAGGTGGTTCGCATCCAAAGAAATACATCTCTCCTTATGATCTATATTCGAATGACAACCAAAGAAACCTCATAACTCAAGTGCAACTGAGAGGTAAGAATTATGAAGAACGGGCTCCCGTAGTCTGAGGCTCATTAAAGCCAAGAAGAAAGTTTGGTCTTGTTGATGGAACGATTAAACAACTTGTCGAAGATGCTCCTGAAGTCGAAGAGTAATGGATTGTCAATTTCATAATTGTGTCTTGGATTTTTAATACCATTGAATCAAGCATTTGATCAACCATAACATGCATGGAGAAAGTAAAAAAATTGTGGGAAGATATCAAGTAGAGGTTTTCCATTATGAATGGTCTTTGCATTCAACAACTAAAATCTAATTTGGCAAATTGTAAATAGAGTGGAGATACTATTATGAACTATTATGGACAACTTAAGAAGTTGTGGGATGAATTAAATGATTGTAATCAAATTCCAATATGCACTTGTGCAATAACAACGACAATACCCAGTGAAAGTCCTCCGAAGTACAGGATCTAGAGAGGTCCAATATGCACTTGTAATGACTATTAAGTGTGGGATTTTAATAGCATTAGACAAGAAGAAAGAAGAGAGGAAGGTCCACCAATTTTTGATAGGTCTCGATTATATACAATTCATAATTGAACAGTCTAAATATCCTAAGTTTTGATCCCCTTCCAAGCCTTAATAGGGAGTACCAGATGGTGGTGCAAGAAGAAAGAGTTGGGACATCTACTTGAGGCAAGGAGGACTGAGGTGACCTGTTCAGTTTTACTGTAAACGCTGGTCAAACGACAACGGGGGAGAAAGAATTTTAGGCTACTTTGTAATGCATTTGTTCATACTGCAAACGACCCGAGAATAATGTTGGCTCATGTTTTCAATTGATTGGGTACTCAAATTAGTGGGGTAACAGACCATGAACTATAGATCGTAGTTTAGGGCGTGGAAAGAGGATACAACAATTGTTAGTTGGCGTGGGCAGGGGAGTAGGTAGTGGCACTAAAGCTAATATGGCGTAATTTGTAGGCGCTGTGAGGGCCACATCTATTGGCGTAAAGGCTGAAGGTGAGCAAACGTCTCTACCAGGTTTAAATCTAAAACAGTGAAGCACTCTCTTAAAGGTGGACAACTCACATAAAGCTAGATCTAAGGAGCGATTACGTGGTAAGAACTCGATTTTCCTATGGATCAATAACACGAGTGGTTCGCACTACATGATTGGCTCTCTTGCGCACCTAAAAGATTTGTAAGACATTGATCCCTACCCTATTGATTTACCTAATGGCACTGAGTCTTATGCTATGAAATAAGGGATAGTGACTTTTAGGGACAAACTCGCACTTAATTATGTTCTATTTGTTCCCAGATGGAAATGCAACCCGATTTCAGTTTCATAAATGTTACATGGCGATGATTACATTGTCCAACTTACTAAAAAAGTACGTATAATATAGGACCACATTTCAATGATATTGATTGGAGTAGGTGAACAAATTGAGGGGTTTTACCTTCTTTGTACAGTAACACCAGTTCGTGCATGCTAAGCTAATGGCAGTGAATCATGTGGGTTGTGGCATAGAAGAATGAGACATCCGACTTTTAAAGTAGTTAGTATGCTTCCTGATATTGATAATAAAGATGAAGTCAGTGGCCTAAAGTCTTGTAATGCTTTTTTTAGAGCTAAGCAAATAAATGAGACATTTTTGTTAAGTGAGAATAGTGAGAAGAATGTTTTGATTTAATCCATTATGATTTATAGGGACCATATAAAATATCTACTTCTTGTGGTGCTATTTGTTTTCTGACTATAGTGGATGATTATTCGTGTACTGTGTGGGTATATTTATTAAAAAACAAAAGATAAAGTTCTTCAGATTGTTAAAATTAATTTTCCATAACCCAAAGACAATTTAACAAGTTGATCAAGGTTGTGATACGAGATAATGGTATATAATTTCAATGTTTGAAAGATTATTTTCAAGAAAATGGTGTTTTACATTAAACCTTAATTTGTCAAACTCCTCTGCAAAATGGAAGGGTATAGAGGAAACATTGTCATATTTAAAATGTTGTGAGAGCATTAAGATTTTAGGCAAATTTACCTATCAGAATGTATACTTATTGCAGGAATTTGTGTAGTCCTACTATTACAAGATTTGTAATTAATCTCTTATCACTTTAATGTTTTGTTCTTATGAAGAAGGATTTAAGGCAAATATTTACAAGTGATGAGTGAGTTGCATCTCAACATGCTCAATCTAATGCTGGATTAGAGGATTATAGAATTATACTTAAAGATCATGAATTCTAGTCCCAATGTCAATTTGTCATTCAAGTTTGTGAGCCTTTGGCTAAGGTGCTTCTTCTGGCTGATTGTGATGAGAAGACAACAATAGGTTATTTTTATGATACCATGAAGAGGAGAAGGAAGCAATCAAGGCTAATATCAAAAATAAGTCTTCTTTATACACAAATCTTGCATTCATAAATGAAAGATGAGAAAAGTAACTTTGTTCTCTGTTGGTTGTAGCTTGGACATTTTTGAATCCAAGTGTCTATTTCAGACTAAGTTCTTGAGAGAAAGTTAAAGTTAATAGGGGAATGCTATTAACTATTGTGATAATTGTTGCCTATGAGATGATGGAAGATCTCCTGAGCTCATAAATAGAAGTTTATAAGGATGCTTTTGGTGATCTTGGGATCCTTATTGCTATTCGTCAAAGAAAGAAGCTTAATTCAGGTATATATTTTTCGCTTACATGTTGAAAGTTAATTATCACTTTATTTTGTTTATAATGTTACTTTTATTGTCTTATAGTTGCTTGGTGGGACCAATTCAAAAGTGATATTCCAAAATTGCAAATTTTTGTAATTCGAATTATGAGTCAATGTGTGAGTGCAACAAGGTGTGAAAAGAATTAGAGCACATTTGAATTCATCTATTTCAAGAAAATAAATAGATTGGATTATAAAAGATTGAACGACTTAGTCTTTGTTCGATACAATTTAAAGCTTAGAGAAATGTATATTATTATCACTATTAAATTGAAGATAATTTCTTGTAATTTCTTAATAATTTATTTTATTTTATTTACTATGACTCATAATAAAAAATTAGTTTTGTAAATCGAATTTTCCTTGATCATATTGATCGTTTGGCGAATTAGATTTCTGAGGAACCGAATTTGATAGATGAGAGTAAGTTGGAAGATAATCTTAGATGGAGAACTATTGACATATCATTTGATACAATGAATTTGAATGACGGTGATGATAAAGCTCCTCTTAATAATGACGATTTTGTACTAAATAAGAGTTAGAGTCAATATAATTTGAGCGAATATTCGATTGAATGAAGTTTCAAGTTTTTCATTTCTTCTATTCTTTTAATTTTACTTGTATTTGATGCATATGTTAAATTCTATATATGTAATATAAATATAACTATAAATGTTTTTGTTTCAGGTTTCACTTTTAGTTGATTGTTTTCCTGGCACGAACTTTTGTTGTAATACTTAAAGAGTCATGAAACTTTATTATTCCTTTTATTTGATGTTTTGATATAATTATTATTTATTGTATGATAACATTGCAACATTTTAAGTAATTTTTTATTATCCTTAAATTTATATTTATATGATGAATTGATGATTAAATGAACTTTTTTATATTAATTGATGTTATTGTTTATATGTAAAATATGTACAAAACCTGGAGTGGATTACTACTTTGGTGAGGTTGTCTATTCAAGAAACACCGTTCAGGTATCTGGGAGTTCTGATCACTTCGGGTAAACCTAAATATTCTGATGTCTTGCCATTGTTGGAAAAATTGAAAGGTCGAATTAATGCTTGGCAAAATCACTTCTTATCACGTGCTGCTAAAGTTACTCTTATTATTTCGGTATTGAACAATATGCATGTACATTGGGCTGCTCGTGTGATAATTCCAAAGAGAGTAATCAAGGATATGGAGAGGATACTAAAATCGTTTTTATGGAATGGCAAGCATGATAATTACGAGGGAGCAAAGGTCAAATGGAGTGATATTGTAGTGCCAAAAACACAAGGGGGCTTGGGTATTATTCCAATAACACAAATGCAAAAGGTCTTGCTTATGAAGAGAATATGGAGATTATTTGTTGATAAAGAAGCGATGTGGGTCAAGTGGGTGCAAATTTATCGCCTTAATGGGCAAAGCTTTTGGCAACTTCAGTCGAGGGTAGGGAATGGTGAGGATATTTGTTTTTGGTTTGACAATTGGAATGATTTCAGCCCGTTATGATTTTGGACTGATCTACAAGGTTTACGAAATAGAATTCCTAAGGAGGCTAAGGTGGCAAGGCTCTATCGGGAGAGGGTAAGGATAAATAACTACCGGTTTTGTCAGTTAATTGACAACTATGTGAATGGAGTGCAACTTAGTACACAAATGGACAAGATGATATGGGCAGCACATTATGGAGGTGAATTTACGAACAAATCAGCACATGGCATAGTGAGAGTTTTTCATGAAGATGTCCCATGAGCTGATTTGGTATGGAAGCAGGTATTAAGTCCTAAGGCTCCTTTTTGTTTGTGGTTGACTATTAAAAATAAGTTGAGAACTAAGGATCGTTAGTTTGGTAGCTATAACCCCCTTTGTGTTTTGTGTAAACATTTCAATGAGAGTATGAATAACTTGTTTTTTGAATGTGAATATGCCAAAGTGGTGTGGAGTAAAATATATCATATGATAGGGATCCCAAGTTTCTCCTTTGAATGGAATGAGGCATTGAATGATGTTATAAGGTTTTCCAGACTTGGGCAACGTGACAGTATCATTATTAAGACTTCGTTTTAGATGGTGATTTACCACATATGGAAGGAGAGGAATAGACGCATATATCAAGAAGTGGAATAACATAAATATGAGCTTGCTGCGGCAATATTTAACATGATCAAGGAGTTAATCATAGCAAACGGGATACAAGAAGCCATTAGAGAGGAAATCAGATTGATGTGGTTACTTTAGATGGTTTTAATGGGATTTTCGACTATATGTTTTGAGTAGTATAGTAGTTGTAGGTGTGATTTTAGTCTTTTCCTTGTAAAGGATTGTATATAAGTTTCCAGCTTTGGAAATATATTACTTTTAATTTTAAAAAAATGTGAAAATTAATATTAATAAAATAACTAGATTATTATTATTTCAAAATTTTATCATTATGATTTTTAGAGATAGAGATTATGTAAAATTATAAATTATATAGTACAATATATTGAGAAACTATTTTGCAAGTTTTACAAAATTCAAAGACTATTTTATAATTTTAAAAAATTACCTGAAATAATGCTTAATATTGATCGGTACTAATACAATATTGTAATAAAACCAAATCTGATACCCATATTGGTATGATATTCATAACATTGTTTGTAACCAAACAAAATTTATTCTAAGATTAGATTATGTTAGCCTTGTAATTAAACAAGGCTTACTCTTTGGTTGGAATACACTAAAACTATATCTAAATAAGTAGGCTCTTCCACTTTAGAAAACCTAGTTACCACTGTCACCAACCACAAATAACAACCTATTGTTGAGCGTCTTCTCCCTAACACCATGCCAAATGTTGTCATGACTGCACTAACGAGAGGAAGTAACAACATCTCTACTTATCCAACAATCGATGCACGTCAACACCTTCCCTCTCCAACTGCTATCAGTGGTCACTGGAGACGAAACAAATGACGACAGCCCTGTTAACAGACAACAACGTAAGGAAAATTTCACCACCGCCATTGTTGACACTACACTACAACAAACGCTACATTTTCTTTTACAACGTTCTAAAAATCATCGCCAAAAGTTACCATATTGTGACGATTTTACAAAATCGTCATTAAAACTAAGCATTTAGCAACTAAATCGAAAAGCGTCACCAAAAGGGAAACAATTTCACGACGAATGATAGAAATCGTCGCCAAATGGCAAACATTTAGTGACGATAAATAAAAATCGTCACAAAATGATCCATAGTGGGTGACAATTTCAAATATTCGTTGTTAAATTAACTTATGGTGACGCTTTTCAGAAATCGTCACCATAATTTGTTGAACATTTGGTGACTAATCCAGGAAATTGTCACCAAAGGGTCACAATTGGTGATGATTATACGAAATCGTTAACAAAAAGACGTTTAGATTTTTGCTACATTTTTTACACTGTCGCTAAAAGTGACCATTTGGCAACGGTATTTTAAAGCGTGACTAAAAGATCAAGATTTGGTGACGAATTTTGGGAATTGTCGCAAAAGGTTACACATTCAATGACAATTTTTGAAAATCGCCACTAAATGGTCCACATTCAGTGACGATTTCTGAAAATCGTCACCAAAGGGTTGACATTTTTCAAAATTGTTAAACTAACATTTTTATAATCTATCATGGTTAATATATGTTTTATTGGATATTTGTTTTGAATGTTTACAACTTATTATTGAAAAAACACACAAAACATAATTTTAAGTGTTAAACAGTAGTATTAATTAATCATTAATATTTACTAACATTGAAAAAATTAGTTATAAAAAATTTAAATAATTTTATGAATATAATAATATGATATATGGAGTAGTATGAACTTTGAATTAGAAGTTTAACAATTCATATAGTCATAGAACTAGAACAATAACATTCCACACTCAATAGAACGCAGCTTGACCCCTAACTAGTAGAGAGATTGTTTAACAAATTCTTACAGATACAACAATAAATCAACTTTAAAGCTGAGTCTAGTTGATTGTATCGATAAATTACAATGATATAATTACTTATTTGGATTCTAAGTGACATGAGAGTCAATAAAGGTAAATGAGTCCCCGATGTCTGGATTCTTGAGAAGGGTTCTTGCACATTCGAAAGCACCAATTGAAACAGTAACGTAGTGTTTGGTTAGTGTCTTCAAGGGTGGAGACGGATGACAAAGACACAAAAGTCCTGTCCCCCAACCTGTTTGGTTGCTGTCTCCACCCAATTTTGTCCCGACTCCGGAGACAGGGAC
>JANQAP020000014.1:7230560-7240881 GCA_026874005.2 Erythroxylum coriaceum
TTTGATCTAACTGACATGAGAGTGAACGGGCATATTACTAGCATAAATATTAGTAAGACATAGTATGATAATGATCCGTTTGTCCTTACAAGTCAAGCCAACACAAGTTTTCTATGTCAACGATACTGTATTGGGTAACAATTGTAAGGTTGTTCAAAAGTTTCAACAACAAAATGTCTTGAATTTTTGTGAAAGGGATATTGGTCAATTGGATGGGGATACAGATGAAGTTCATCAAGATATTGGATTGGAGTTCAATAACGAAGGCATTCCAGTAGAAGATGCAGATATATCATTATTCCATAAGAGAGATGTCGAGCCCAACATAGTTCAACTAGATGAAGTCCAAACCCATCTTATCTTACAAACAGAAGAAGATTATACTCAGGATGACTTAAATGACAATGACGATACTTTGCTCAAATATATTAGTGATAAAGAATCCAACGATAATGTACTTAATGATGATAATTTTAAAAATCTTGATCATGATGATTAAATGTAAATAAATTGTTTGTATTGTTTGAAATGTTATGTTCATAATTGCCTTATGTTGTTGATGTTTTACTTATGTTAATTTACAATGATTAGATGCATATTTTTAATGTTTTTGATTAGATGCATATTTTTAATGTTTCACTTATGTTTTTGCAGAATGTTATGCCGAATGTTTAGTATTTAACTCCTTATATTCATGTGAAAAATTGATGTTTGAGTTAAGATTATACGTTATGTTCATATTTCGTTTTACACAGGTTTGTTATAATGGTACCTGGTAGAAACAAGGGAAAGAGGGTGGTAACGACTAAAGAAGTTCCTCCCACAGGACAACCAACAATTGCATCATCGAATGAAGAAAGTCAGCAACAACCTTTACCAATATCATTTGTTAGTCATGAGGGATCGTCAGGTCTATTATTGTTAACCAAACATATTTACATTAATGTTGAAATTACTCATTACATGTTTAGTGTGTTTTTCTTATTATGAATTTTTTGTTTTCAGGTTCCAATACTGGCATTAGAAAACGAGGTAGAGGTAAGACAAAAGGAGCTGAGTTGCAACGGATAAATGTTGCAATGAACAGCAAGTTGTTTGTGGCCATTGATCCCTCGCAACGTCGCTCGCTAGATAAGATCCAATATGCAAAATTGGCCAGTGAGATGGGCATCGTTGTGAGGAATGAGTTGCTTTGCCTTCGGCATGTCAGGCAGTTGAAGGAAGACAACTTGCTCCAAAATGCTTTGGACAATGTTTCGGTAATATTTCAATTCATTTGATTATATGTATTGCGATTTTACTTAACAAAAATAATAATTTAACTTATACGTGTCCTTAACAAATGAAGCTCAATATCGTTGATATCGACATGCCTGAGGTTTCAAGTAGTGTTAGTTCACTGTTGAAATAAAGGGTGAAGGATCATCGATATAGACTTCATAAATATTGCCAGTCTTTCCCTTCTAATGAAGAGGCAAGGAGACATGTTCCGGAATGGGTGACTCCAAAAAATTGGAGTAAAATCTGTGATTATTGGGCCTTAGCGAAGATTCAGGTTTGTTTTTTTCTTGTTCATATTTCCTTCCATTAATTTTGTTTATACATTTTATGACTACTTCTTCTAATTTAGGAAAAATGTAAGAAAGCCAAGGTGAGCAGAGCAAAAATGAAGACTCCTCATAACCCCAGCTCCAGATCATTTGTTGTCGTCCGATAAGAATTTGTAAGTGTAACGTTTTCAATTTATTATTCTATTTCTTAATACAATAAATTCTAATTGGTTATAATTTTTTAAATTTATATAATAGAGCCAAACACAACTCTAAGGACAAGAGTGTGATAGGATCATATTGTACAAGCTAATACACTACAAGGAAGGTCAAAGTTGGACGTCTGAAGAGGCATAAAGATAGGATCACATTGTACAAGCTAATACACTACAAGGAAAGTCAAGATTGGACGTCTGAAGAGACACAAACTAATTATGTAAGTACAAGCAAATTAATGTTACAATTTATTTTTCTATGTAATAGTAAGTAATAATTTTTTAGTTAACTCGATTTTATACTTTAAATTGTAGGACAAGATGCAAAAGTTGTTGCAGACGTCATTATCTTAGGAAAATCAGCCCAATGTTGATGACATTTGCAAGAATGTTCTTGGTACAAGATCCGGCTATATCAAAGGTCTTGAGTATGGCTCTAAGTCTGTTGGTGCATCTTCGTCACGACCAGCATATGTTACAGCGCTTCAAGAGGAGAATCGGGAACTAAAGACTAAGTTAGATCGTAATATAAAAGAAGTGAATAAGCTTAAAAAAATGGTTAAATAATTACTAGGTTCTGCATATGCTAGTGATAGTGACGACGATGAGGACTCTTAGTTTGTAAATGATGTGTAAATATTTTTGTATATAAAATGCATTCCATTTTATATATTTATTTTATTTCAATTTGTTATTATTTAAAAAATATGTCACCAACATTAATTATAAAATGTAAGATATTTATATTTCATATTGTCTTAAAAATTGAAATAAATTAAAATAAATTTGTTTTTAACAATTATAAAAATATTTAAATTTAAAATAAAATTTTGTCACTAAATAATATTAGCTACCAAAAGTTATAAGTATCATTGAGAACAAATTACTTACAATTATTGATCTTTGTTGTTTACTTGATAAAGGACCTATTGCAAATCTTTTGTTGCAAAATCTTTCTCCAATTTTCTTATTTTTATTTTCTTATCTACTCTCTTTAATTTTTTTCTAAAAAAAGACAAATCCTTTTACATTTAAAAATTATAACTCTTATAATTGTTTTTTCAATTAAAGCAATTATTAATAATTAAACAAATAATCCCCACTAAAATCCCTAATCCTCCATCCCTAATTCAATTAAATCCCGAAGTTCCTTATCTCACCAGATGCCTAGCATCTCCATCTTCATCGTCACCGCCTTTCACTAGTGCACCACTTGACTCCTGAGAGAAGGTACGTCTCTTGCTTTGACCATAAGCCCACAAAGAATTGAGACCAACAATCGAGTTTCCTAGAGCTGTTGGCTTATGTTTCTTACCCCATCATTTCCGCAAACATTGTGATTGAAAAGTTTCAGCTTTTTAATTATATACCATAATTTGTCACTGTCTTTCACGCTTGATCATATCCACTGCTGTTTTATGCGTGCTTCTAAAAATTCTTATGAAGGTCTAATAAATTTGGTCATTTTGAAAAGATATAGTAGCTTATAAACAAATTCATAATAAGAGGTATATATGATTGGACCATCTTTGCACATGTATATATATATATATATATATATGCTTACAAGAACATGTATGGACTATTTTTGTATTTGGTGTAAGCATATGAAGACCTCCCAATATTATAGTTACGATAAACATTTATCTTCTATTGGTTACTAGTCTTCCATTTCAATCTATAAGTTGAGAATACGAGGACTAACTATATACATCTGTGGCATATAGGCTTAAAAGTAATATCATATAGTTGAATTTCTTGAGATGTATATGCAAATGATAATGACATTTAAGAATGAACAAAAAATTTGAAGTAATAAAAGCCTTACTTGTAATACAAAATTTCTCATCACATTCTTAGAAGACAAATAGTTAATTATGTTTTAGTTTTTGGATTGATGTATTCTTTTTCGGCGATTTTTCATTGTGATTTTCTTTATTATCTATGTATA
The DNA here is from genome assembly GCA_026874005.2 of Erythroxylum coriaceum. Lineage (NCBI taxonomy): Eukaryota > Viridiplantae > Streptophyta > Magnoliopsida > Malpighiales > Erythroxylaceae > Erythroxylum > Erythroxylum coriaceum. The sequence goes on from JANQAP020000014.1 coordinate 7,234,277, forward strand.
TGGAATGGAATCATTATCTTCTACTAATACGACAATAAGTTCAAATATAGAAAATGTGGTTTGTTATTGTGGGTTAAAAGCTCATCTAAGGACTTCATTGAGTGATTATAATCTCGGTCGAAGATTTTATAAATGCCCCAATTATCCTATAAGAATTTATTTCTTATTTGATTAAAAACTTATTTTTAAAGTTTATATAATGAAATAAAATATGTCAAGTTGGGACGTGCAACCAAATAATACGATGATAGATTTGCTGAGAGAGCCATTGAAGTAATTCAAAAATTAAAGAAAGGGGTTGAAACAAGCACAATGAGAGAGTTTGAAGAACAAATAAAGGTTATGAAGGAAGACATAAATTTATTGAGAAAAGAGAAAAAAAAGAAATTTTTGTTAATGAACATTGTAATAAGATTTGTTGTAATTTTGGTCATTATTTTCAACTATATTGTGGGAAAATTGTATTGAAATTCCTTTGTATATGAATAATGTGATGTACAAATCTATTATATAAGAATTATTTATATATAAAGTACTATGTATTGGTACTTTTTATTTTTCAACTTTTCTTGTCAATATGAAGCAACGATAAATCAAGCAAAATAAACATTGCCACATAAAATTAATACAAACCGAAAATTTCAGTCTATATAAATTGAAGGCAAAGTATATACATAACATTTATTTAGTTTTATAAGATTCAACAATTCATATTGGTCAAGCAAAAAAGATATATCCAATATGAACAATTTGTCTATACTACACAAACATTTGTCACCATTATAACATATGTTAGTAGCACATTCAAATAAAAGCCAATGAGATAAATATCAAAAAGTCAGAGGCCTTATTAATCTATAATGTTTTATTTGTACTTAACTGAAAAACTTATTCTTGTGATGATTGTGCCAATGACATTCTCCTCCTGATAACTTCAGCTTGTAATTATTCTAAGTAATACTATAATGTCCTATGAATCGTAAACCCCTTGGTTCAAATGATAACTGGAATGTGTGTCGATCAACATCTGCAAACTTTCTTTTACTAGCATGTCCAGATGTACCAACTAGCAATTTGAAAATAAAATATCAGAAATATATTTGCTAATTATTTCAGCTAAAATAAATTGTTAAAGAATGCATTCCTCACAATATCGCTTTGTTGAATCGAATTAGCATTGTCATTAACTCTGTTTCACTGATTTTATACTGAAAATAATTTTTAGTCATTAAAGCTATAAATAATTGATAAAAAATGAACAACTATATAAATGTGAAGATGCTTCTATGATAACCTAAATAAAATAATTATAAACATCAGTTATTGTAAGTTTTATAAATTGTATTCATATTATTAAAGCAAGGTGTACACACCTGTTAAGAAGACTTAGCAGGTTAGGTTGAGCTGTCCTATTGCATTTTTTAAAATTGTGACAAAAAATGCCACATTTTTGACATCTTTGCACTAGTTCTTTCTAAGTCAATTAGCTTGGATTTTTTAATTTTTTGGCTTATGTTGCTGTCTCATTCTTGGAATTTTGGATCTACCAAAAATAACTCTTTTATTTGGAGGATGTATCACTTCTACATTAGTTGAAGGCTAAAATATTTCGCCTCCAACAAGTTATAATATGTGTTTATATAAACTCATAAACCAACCCTTCCTATAACATAAATCTACGAATGTCCCAACCTTTTCTTTTGAGTGATGAATTGCATAATTGTATGGGTATCCATATTAGTCCTATGCCTGATAACTAAATGTTTGTTATCTACCAATCCTCACAATATGCTTTATGTCACCTTTGAAACTTCATAAGCACTATGTCCATTCCACGCAATTCCCTACTACATTACTTTCTTTTTTGTTCTTATCTAACTTCTTGACTATATTTGGTGCAATATTATACTTCCATCTAACAACAAAAGGTCTCCTAGCTATATGCCTCTTCATGACCATTATTTTAATTATTTCAAGTATGCTATTCACGAGCATGTCCTTAGACAGACACATCCATATGAAACTTGGAAATTAAATTCGACCAACGAGCCAAGTCAGTGGTTGAAAGACCTAAAGGGAGTTTACTGAGCACAACTGAAGCAAATACTAAGGAGAGGATAATGGAAATCACCTGGACTACTAAAAAGAAGCTCCAACAAGAATAAGAAAAGAAAGTGGCTATTGAGAGTTACTTAAAGAGTAAATGTAGTTTTCATTTGAAGAGAGTCAAGGAGTATCAATCTGCAATTCCATATCTTATCAGAGCACATAGAAAGACATCAGAACCAAAGTTGAATAAGGTCTTTGATCTCTTAAGACAATTGAAGATAGAACTTGCCCTTATTAAATCATTGAAAGGGAGATTATTAAACAAGGAGGAATCAAGAAAGTCAGAGATCAAATTATTGAGCGAAGAGAAATTCGACAAGGAGACTAAACTACTAAAGAAACAAATTGATCTAGGGAACTTTTATATTCCTTATACTATCGGTAGTTTAAAGGTGGATAAGGCTATAGCCGAATTAGGGACTGGCATAAATATGATGCCTTACACCTTATTTTAAGAAATGGGAATAGGAGAAATTGAAACAACTAGGATGTGCATCCAAATGGCTAACAAATCATGAAGACATCCTAGGGGAATCATTGAAGATGTACTTGTTAAGGTAGATAAGTTCACGTTCCCTACTAATTTTATCATTCTGGGCATAGAGGAAGATTCAGAAGTACCTTTAGTCCTTAGGCGATCATTCGTAGCAACTTCCAAGTCACTCATAAATGTTGATGGAAACATGTTAACTTTAAGAGTAAAGGATGAAAAGATTACATTTAAGATCTCTGATATTACATACAATTCAATTGAATTTTTGGATGCTATGAGTTTTGTCACAAATTCAAGTTAATAAATTCAAGTTAATAAAATTTTACAAGGCTCCATACGCAAGGATCCACTGGAGAAGTCACAAATTCAAGTTAATAAAATGAAAGAAAAAGGTGGTGGGAAGCGTAGAAAGGTAGCTTACTTAAAGGTTATGAAACCTATGATACTGCTACAATCACGTGATTCATTCGGGCCACCTTAAGCGGAAAAGTAAGTCGAGCTAGCGATAATAAAGAAACATTACATGGGAGGCAACCTATGAGTTTGATATTACTTTGCTTTAACTTTCGTTCTAGATTGAGTTTTAATTTTATTTTAGAGCTTTTTTCTAAAATAGAAAAATTAAGCATCTTGAGAAAAATTGTCCATAATGGTGACGTTAGGGGTAGTGTGTCATATGTTATAATGCTAAACTGTAAAGATTTTTATATTTAAGTGTTAAATTTTAAAGTTGCACACTCTCTGAACACACAACTGTTGTTCTACACATTTTTATGCATGCTCGTTCACTAAAACGTGCAAAATTGTGAAACATTATGATTTAGTAGAGTGCACGATTTGATGCATAGTCGTGCATTAGACTGTGCACTCTCGCACTACACGATAAAAAGCCTTAAATCCTTCAAAATTTTTTATTCTTTCTCTTCTTCATCCTCTCCTATCGTCGCTCTCCAACTTTCTAAGCCAAATTTTGCTTTTTTCAGCTACATTAATGACACCCAAGTAAGTTTCCTTGTTACTTTAACTTGTTAATACATGATTCATTAGGTGTTATGCATATTTGTCAATTAAAAATGGCAATTTTACAATTCGGTATTGCTGGAAAATTTGTCATTTTATGCCTAATTATTTTGTAATAGTTGGATTTAATCTTTGCCGAATTGATTTTAACTTTTAATTTTATTGATTACTTACGATTTGAGTTCAAATTCAACTTAATTTGAGTAAACTTTTGATTTTGTCTCATTACATGTTTAATTGCGATATTTTTGTGTTTAATCAGGTTAATTAGTTAGTTTCGACGCTAATTAAGACTAGGCTTATGTCTAAATTGCATGAGTCTATGTTTAATTGCATCAATTTTATGTGATTATGACTTTAGGGTTTTTAATTTAAAATTTAGGGTGAGAGATGTAATTTAACAATTTGGTAGTTTAATTTGTTAATTACATAATTCCTAATTTTAATTTTGAAATCAATTAGTTTGATAATTGGTTTTCTAATTAAAATTTTCTAATTGTTTATTTATTTAGGTGCATTACTTTGTTAATTTTTTTCTAGTTGTTTAATTTTTTATGTTTAGTATATTTTTCGCAATTAATAAATATTGAGCATGATTGAAATTAAGTATGGGGAAAAGTGTATCCTAGTTATTTATATGTCAGTTTTCTCACATTTGTCAAAGTTTCAAGCAAAATGACATGATCACGATGCGAGAAAGAGGCATTGAGGTAAGTCATCTACAACAACCCAGCTCTTAGAGAGGCCCCGGATGCTTTTATTCAATGTCGAGGCTTAAGAAGAACATTACCAAAGATTGAAAGATAAGAAGTCTGGAGCCAAACGGTACATCGATTGGGAGGCTTTGGAGCAAGTTGGGTTAGCCCAACAGGTGAGGGAGTTAGTAGATATAGGAGCATGGTCCCGATTTTTCAAAATCATGGAATCGTCTTATAGAGAGCTCACTTTAGAGGTCCTCTCTACATTCTCCATGGAGAGGGGAAGTTATGACAAGGATTGCCCCAATATGGTCTAGTTCTAGATGATGGGGTCTTTCTCCATCACTATGGGATTGTACGATCGGGAGTACACGAGGACACCAGAATATCGAGCTTTACAGACTAATCTTTCACGTGGTCTATCACCGCAGCACTTTTACATTCGGCTCAGCACTAAAGATGACTATAATCCATGCATGTCAAAAGCTTCAACATTACACAATCCAGCACTCATATACATCAACGGAATTCTAAGTCATACTTTGAATGGTTAAGCAAACAATTGGGGGATTATTGGCAACGTGGATACCTTCTACCTCTAAAGCATGAGTGAGTGAATGCCTATCCAATTTATCCGGCATTAGAGTGAGGATAAGAATGTTGGCACGATATATTTTGGACCTTATATGACTCGACTAGTAAGAAGAATGGGTATGTTTGATTGGCTACCACTAATGTAGGAGATAAAGACCATGGTAGCGCTCGATCTGACAGTAATGCAACATATGTGCATGGTACATTAACATCAGGGTCCTACCGGATACATTTATCAACTTATTGGAGAACTTGACGAGTTAGCACTGGAGGGAGGCAACAGAGTAACGCAACCTATAGTAGAGCTACAATCATAACCACAATCACTGCCATCCCAGACGAGGGGGAACAGTACCGAAGGAGCTTAATTAGGACCAGTTGAGGATAGATTGGTTAGAGAGACAGTAGGCAGAGCTTGTGGAGAGTATGAGTGAGCTGCCATCTACGGTTGGATGGATGGGAGAGCTGATGCTCTTAATGGCTAGCCGTCCAGATATTGACTTCCAACCTCCACCATAAGGAGAGGGCACGTCCTCTACAGCTCCTTCCCCTGGCCAGGATCGTCACCAGAGGAACCTATCTTCATTGGATCAGCCAGGGTCACAAAATGAAGAAGATGTTTAGTTTGTATAGTATTTCTTTTTCTTAATTAATTTTCTTTTCATTAATTATTTAATCCTCTCTAACATTACAATTAATTCTGTTCTTATTTCTTGTTTTCAATTGTGTTATTTTTTATTCCATTTGTTTCTTTTTATCTCTTTTCTTTCTTTTTCTTATATTTTGCAAGGTTGTAGTATACATTGGATGGATCAGAAATCACAAAATCGTCATATTTAGAAAAGTACGAACTTAACCCTTTCACTTTTTCATAATTACTTATCCCTATAATTATATATTTTGTTATTTTAGGTTACTGAGTTGTATAAAAAAGGACATGTAAATTCTCAACTATTGCAATTAGCGCATGGTCCTCTCAAAGATGCAATCACTCATAAAGGATACATCATCATTGGATATAGATTTCATATAAAAGCACGTGAAGAGAGCAACATCTGTCAAAATAGTGGAGCAATTGTGAAGACAGACGGAAATTCAAAATATCCAGAGTATTACGGAGTTCTAAAAAACATTATTGAACTGCGATATCTTGGAGGAAATCGAGTTGTTCTTTTCAAATGTGAATGGTGGGATGTTCATCACTTAGATCGTGGTTGGAGAAAGGATAAATATGGTATCATTAGTGTTAATACGAAGCACTTCTTGAATACCAATGAGCCATTTGTTTTAGCAAATCAAGTTGAACAATGTTACTATTTGCCAGATGGGCTTAATCGACGTTAGAGTATTGTGCAGAAAACCAAACCTTGAAACTTTTATGACCTTCCAATTATGAAAGAATCTAGTGACCAATTACAAGATGAGGCATATCAAGAAGATGAATCCAGTTGTCGTAAGAGATCAACTTCGCATGATATTAATATTGATGATTTAGTTGAATTAACTAGAGAAGATATCCCTAGAGATGTTATTGAAGATAATATTATGCCAGTACCCAGCATGATTGAAGTTGAACTACTTGATTCTGATGAAGATAGCAATGACGATGACAGCAGTGAAGATATTGGTGATGATTTAGAAAATTTGAAGGAAGATGATGATGATGATGAGCCTAATAATGTTAGTACTAT
>JANQAP020000014.1:7259032-7270118 GCA_026874005.2 Erythroxylum coriaceum
ATGAGGTACCTTCAAGGGACCAAAGATTACATGCTTATGTATAGACGAACTGATAATCTCGAAGTAGTTGGCTACTCGGATTCAGATTTTGCTGGTTGTGTTGATTCATGAAAGTCAACATTTGGATATGTGTTTATGTTTGCCAGTGGAGCCATATCCTAGAGGAGTTCAAAGTAGACTTTGACTACTACTTCTACCATAGAGGCTGAGTTCATTTCTTGTTTTGAGGCTACATCACATGGCGTATGGTTGAAGAGTTTCATATCTGGGCTTAGAATTGTAAATTCCATTTCTAAGCCATTAAGAATGTACTGTGACAATTCAGCTGCAGTTTTCTTGGCCAAAAACAACAAGAGTGGTAGTCGAAGTAAACAAATCAACATTAAGTATTTGGCCATTAGGGAACGTGTCAAAGAGAACAAAGTGATCGTTCAACACATTCGCACTGAATTAATGATTGCCGATCCTTTAACAAAAGGCATGCCACCAAAGAGTTTTAAGGATCATGTTGCTAGAATGGGACTTGGTTCCATTATATGATTTATGTATGTACTTTCACGAAACTCTTATTAATTTGTTATTTTTCTCATTCTAGTGTACACATTTTTATTTTGAGAATAACAACTATTATGGACCTAGAATAAATATAAAGGTTTATTCATTCAGTTAAAGTGGAATAAGAAATAGGATGATCGTGATACATGGAAGATAATACTCACATTTAGAGGACTTATCGCTATGATTCGTGCATTTGGTTTCCTTTAGAGGTTTTATGACTTTTAGATTACATCTACAACCCAAGTGGGAGACTGTTGTCCGTTGGTTTCCTTTTGATGGGCCGTGTCTGTTCATTTTGAAACTTCATGTCCTTCCACTGCGAACTATCATGTCCTTCTGTTGTTTTGATGGAAGACAACAAGGAATATAAAAAGATTGGGTCCCTAAGCTTAGCATTATTTTACATACACCATCTCTTGCATTTGTTAAAAGCTTAGAAGAGCCTTCTCATATCTGTCCGAAATCTCTCAACATCAATGGCAGGAGGTATGTAATAACATTCCGCATTTTCCTTTTTCTATAATAGACATGTATACAGATTATTTGCATGTCTAACATTTAGTGCTTAGACAGATGCTTTGATCCTCATATGGGGCCACATCATAAAATTTTTGACATAAATATCTACACATTGATTGCTACTAGATAATTTGTTAACATCTACAATCAGAGTACAGAAACTTTACTACAGAGTATAGAACTTCACGGCGGAGCATGCATGAGTATTTGTAATATAGTCAATTGACCTACGCATCTATAAAGATTAAATCACCATTAACATTAAACCTGCACTGCAAAGTGTTGAAACTTCATCTTCGTGTTTTGTTTGCCCTAAGTAAGGGAAATGAGACAGAGCATGCATGAGTATCTGTCAATTGATCTACATTTGCGTTACATTGCGTGTCAATTGATCTAGATTTGTCTTATTTTAGAAGCATGCAAGAGTAATTGATATTTTCGAATAAATGTCATATCTAAACATTTGTGTTCACGGAGATTTGAAGGACAAGGGATAATGAATAGGGACCATGAGGAATCTGGCATTATGCCTAATAATTTGGAGACCACAACATATAATAAATATAAGCTAAAAACCAGACAAAGGAAGGGACCTACCACGATGTTTTGTCCTTATTATATTTCCCAAGAATTCAACAGTTGTGTATAGGAGTAGGAGACACAGAGGCGTAACCTGCGGAAGAGAGACGAACGTATTGGAGACACACAAATGTTTTGCTGCTGCACTTGAATCTGTTGGGAGAGACTCAGCGTGAAGTATGGGGAATTAGGGGTTTTGACGAAGAGTATCTGCTCAGTTTTGCAACTTAGGGATTTAAGGAATTAGGGATTAGGGATTTCATGATTATTTAACTTAATTATTGTTAATAATATTTGATTAACTTATTAAGTTTTAATTATATTATCGTTAGACTAATATGGAATAAAAACTCTTAATCTAATTAGTTATCTTTAAATTAACCAAAAAGTGAGTCTCATATGTCACTTTTGTTTAAAAATAAAAAAGTGTCACATTATTAACCCAAGTGGCGTATAACTGAAGGAAAGTTAATCCTGTTAAATTTTCCATCCTTATAAAGTCTTTTATGAACGTTATGTAAATGTTGTAATTAGATTTGAATACTTCGAAATGTTAAGGTTTAATTTTTCAAGTAAGGTAAACCTTATTATCAATTTTGCTCTTTTTGCCTTAAACAAATTGCAAATGACTCTAGAAAAGAAAATCAATGTACTATAAATGACCTCAAAATTTAAGAATGACTTTCATAGTAGTCGAGTAATTAAGTTTTCAAGAATAAAAATAAATAAGTTTTACCATTGTTACACTTTATTTATTGGGATTGAACAAACTACTATGTGTTAAGAAATATAAATTTGATATAGTTATTACATGGGACTAATGATATTATGGACTTAATGTTGTGTTTATGAATCCATTTCAATAAAGTTTATTATTTAAATGTTAAATTTTGCAAGTCTTGAGTCTTAACAATGATTTAAACAATATAGAAGTTCTATTCTGGAAGCTTTAACATTCTTCAAATGTTTTCCTTTCGATAATAGCTAGATTGATAACCTAAAAAAGAGGATCTAATTGAGAAATACTTGTTTAGTTTTAAATATAATTGTAGTTGCTTAAAAGTCTCAAATCTTTAAAGATTTGAATCTTTAAATTAGAATCTAACAAACTACTTTTATATCCCCTTTAGAACATCTTATTATGTTTCTTATCTGGATTCTCTCTTTAAAATCATTTTTAAAGAACTCCCCGATTATCTAATACCTAAACAATAATCATAATCAATGAAAGTTGATCTATTTGTATTTATTATTCCCCACTAGGACGAATTGTATATTAATAAAAAGAGGAATAGAGTTCAAACGTTAATTGACTCAAATATCCTCTCTAAGAATGTTTTTCTTTCTTTTTACAAATTTGATGCTACGTGAAAATGTTCTTTTTTATTTTGATATTGGTTTAGTGTCTTTCCTACTTTACTAAATTTGGATTTAGAATGATTTGTAAGGCCTTCTAGATCAGTTCTATCCTTAGGAGGTTGTTACTTCGTTCCATATTATACAATTTGTTCCTAACTAAAATTTAATTAATTAACTTTACTAGATCTAAAATAATTTGTTAGAGTTGTAATCAGTAATCAGAATTTCTGTAAATACTGATTATATAACAAGAAAAACTTGCATTTCGAATTCAGGGACTCTTCCACCTGTAAAACAGACATTACAAGCACTCTCATGCACAATGAAATGTGTAGGAAGCCTTGTTTACTCAAATCTGAAAACATCTGTGTGATGAGTTGGACTTTTTAAAGTTAATATTCGACTAGTCTATGAAATGGACCTCATTTTTTATTTTTATGAAAATGTTAAAATTAATTTCATTCTATATCTATAAATCCATATTTTAAAAAAATAATTATACAAAATATAAATTATTTATTAAAATATATAAATTTATTTTGAAATAAAATAATAATCACTTACAATAATGTATGTAAGATATTAATCATAATTTATAAAATTTTATTAGATAAATAACTATAAAATCTAAAGTTGTGATAAGATATAAATAATACCATGTTATATAAATTATCAATTAATTTAAAATAAATATTGGAAGACAATAATAAGTTAAAATAAACATTAACTAGGTTGAATTTTTTTATATAATTTAAATCCAACCTTTAAAATTTTTAACTTATTTTTAAATTGTGAACTCTTTAATTTTTGAATTTAACATATCAAGTTAAATGAATTTTGGGACAATTTATACATATGTACTCAATATCTAAACTTAACGTGCATATTCATATGTTTTAAATCGTTTGCAAAGTCTAAGGTAAATTTGGTCCTCTTTAAATTTGAATTTAGACCCTCACACATAATTGGAATTCTTATTACTTAATCTAATTATTTAAGAAATTCAAATAAAATTTCAATCCTTGGACTAGAACAACTAAGGTACTCGATTGTGAATAGTTTAATTTGGAATTATAATTACAAAGCCTGAACTTACTAGAAGAATCGTGTAAAGCATCATATATATCATAGTATGGGAAACATTTTGTTGCTGTGAGACCCATAAAGGGTCATTACAGATAAGAACACTATGCAAGAACAATTTAAGTGGGGAAAGCTTTATTTTCGGTAATTTTAATCTCTATATCATACAGATTTCTTTTGAATATGTTTAATTACCTTCTAATTTAGAAGTTCCTTTTCGTTTTCTATGACACGTTCTTTATAGAGGTTTCCATATTTTAATTAAAAAATGAAATTTCATTCTTTGGTGAGTATATAGACGATATACTAAAAGTAGATAGATGAAAGGTTATTAATAAAAGTAGGAATGACATTTGACTCTAGTTTGGTCCAGCCTTGCTCGAAATTAACCGGCTTGATTGAGTTGACTTGATTTCAAATCAAAATCGAGTCTTTTCTTTAAAATTTCAAGTTTAAGGTTAAGTTTAAACTCGAGTTACTCAATTCAGCCCAATCTCAAGTTTAAATATATCAAGTATAAATGACATTATTTTGAATAAGAATTAGGATATTTTTAATTTTAAATTCAAAAAAATAAAATAATTAAGTTTATTCCAGACTCAATCAAAATTTAAACCTTTGCATGTATATTTGACACACTCTTTCACGACATTGTACCATCTGCAAACCTTAAACTGTAACCTTAAGTGAACTTTCAATTATCCAGACACATAGCTAAATTTGAATCTGAATTCTCTACGAGGTTTAGTCTTTTGACTTTTCTATATGCCAACATATAATCCTTGATTCCCTTTAATTATCTCAACACTTACTTGACTGGATTTCAATGGTCTACATCTGGGTTAACCAGATACTAACCAACAGTCAAACAATAAATGCAATGTCCTGCCTAGTACATAGCCGAGCATACATTAGGTTATCAACCGTACTAGAACACGGAACATTCCTCATAACCTCTCTCTTTACTTTATTCTTTGGTCATTGTGCCAAAAATTCTCTCATTATGAGAGATAAGTGTTACAACAGGTTTATTGTTAACTGTATTAAACCTTTGTAACATATACTTAATGTATGCATTTTGTGAGAGGTATGATGAGTGTTAAGATTTATCCTGGTGAATCCAAATACTTAGGACAAAAGATGCTACGTCAAGGGCCTTTTATGTCAAAGTTCTTGACCAAATGTTGTTTCACCTTATACAACATGGTTAAGCAATTTGACGTGAGCAATATATCATCCTTATGCAATAATAGGAAGATAATTTTGCTCCCCTTAATCTAGTACAAACACCTTTTAACTTTATTTTCCATGAAGTTGAAAGAGGTCACAACCTCATCAATTGTAAGGTTTCACTTTCTGGAGGTTTGATGTAAATCATGTGTTGATCTGCATAACGTGCAAACTATGTCAGTTCCATCAGGATCCTGAAATCCTTCAGGTTGTACCATATAGACCACTTTATAAAGGTCTTTATTCAAAAAAGCGATTTCGACAACCATCTGATGTAACTCTTTATCTTCATGAGTTACAATTGCCTTAATCACTCAAAATATATCTTACGAGGATAAAATCAATATTTCTCCCTGAGTGAACCATTAGGCAATTGAGCTAGTCCATAAACCGATGAACTTTATCCTAAAGTCCTTTGGTCTTAAACTTTATGTTGACAGTCTTGCAGTTCTTCTGCAAAATTAACTAGCTCCCTAACCTTACTTTGCTTCATGGCTTGCATCTCATCAATCATTGCAACCTACCACAATTCCGCTGCGGGTACAGAAATAGCTTTTGTAAAAGTAACTAAATTCTTAATATGTCTAATATCATAGTCCTGTTCACCTAATAGACTATGTAGTCAGATGGGATAACAGGTCATCTCACTCTAGTGGATTTTCACAATTGCATTAGATCTTGTACCCCCAGGAACCATTGTGTGTACAAGTATGGGTTTATGTTCCTATATAAGAACGGTACAAAGACCTAAATCTACCAGATCTAACTGTATGAGTAGCGAATACATAATAATTGTAGTATCCATCCTGTTATCATCCTAAGAGTCAAATGGCCCACCATCATTTCAAACATCATATTCCAGAAACTCAGCTGTTAGTGATTTCACTATTCTATTCCCTCCTTCTCTACAGTAAAATCTGTAGTCTTTAGAGTGGTCAGGATATCTTATTAAATAGCAATGAGCACAATGAGTATGCAATTTTTCTTTATAAGGATTATACCATCTCGGTAGGGTAGCCTTATACACAAAGGTGTGCAAGGCTAGGTTTTCACACTTTTAGATTATTAGGTAGATTAGTCTTATTCTGTATTGACTTTTTCAAGTCCTTTAGGGTGCGATTATGCCTTTCGGCAATACGCTATTTTGCTCAAGACTGCCCGGTATAGTGAATCAAGTCACTGTCCCAACCGATTCCATATAATTGACAACCAGACCTTTTCAAGTCCTAAAACACTATGTTGGCCGTGATATTCTCCTCCACGGTCAGACCTGACATTCTAAATGAATTTTTCAATTAGTTCTCAACCTTCAGTCTTTAAGCGAGAACACATAACTATAATAGGAATAATCATGACAAATGTCATAATACTTTTGAAATTGCACAATGCAACTGTATAAAGTCTTCTGATATCCTTATGTATCAGACTCAACAAGTCATAAGTATAAGCTGACTCAATATCCTTATTTCAGTCAACGTGCAATAGTCAACACATGTTTCCAGATTATCATAATCTAGAATTGAGAGAATGCCTTCCTTAATCAATCTCTCAACCCTAGCTCTAGAAATGTGGCTTAAACTTTTGTGCCACACCATGTATGACTTTTCATTCATCAGGGTCCTTCATTTCATAACTTGTTCAGCAAGATGCAAAGAAGCATATGTCTAATTCGGGGTAAGACACACTCTATACAAACCATATGACAAGAAAGTTGTACCATTATGTTTCGCATTAAACACAACTATTTAACAGAAGAATTAAATACAAAACATCAACTTTTTTGTCCAAATTGATCCAAAGATCATATAAAAAATGTGGGTAAAACCTAAATGAACCTTGCTACAAGATTCAGTACATACATCCCCTATAGATATTACTTCCTTCGAGGCCTTATACTGCTGGTTACTTTATGTCCTTAGGACCTCACCAGCACTAGATTGACCAGCATCAACATGTGGAGAAGATTCAGTCTTTCTATCTTTAATCTTAGCGTGTTTCATCTTTGCCTTCCCTTTAGTTGCTTTGAGGTATGTAGGAGTAACCAATTTAAATTTCTCCCCTTCAACAACACAATGGGAAATCAAAGCATTAAAGTCCCATTTCTCATCTTGCCAATAATATGTCTTCACTAGATTACTAACTCTAAAGGAGTGTATTCAGAGTCTGGTGAATTATGAAGACATCAGGAAAAGAAATGTCTAACGTCTTCAGTCTCTTGTGAAGATGAATCATTCTTGATATGTTCTCCTTACTCCCCCTTTTCCCGTACACCTTATGGAGAATAATTCTTTATTCAAGGCACTTGCCTCAACATTAGATGAGACTGCGTACATCTAGGAGATATTTCTAAGAAATTACTTCGCTATGTCTGTGTCCAGAAGTTCACTAAGCAGATAGTCAAGTTCGGATCTCTTAATGGTCATCAGACATAATCTGTCAGACCGATCCTGGGCTTCATAAACTGCTTGATGAGCTTTCAAGCTCATGGATATAGGTAGAGATGACCTATTTGTCTGTATGGTCATATCAACCTCAACTATTTCCATAGCATTCAATACATCCTCTGTCTACTTCTTGTATTGAAACCGGCCAGGGTTTCAATAGTGACACTAATTTATTGACCAAAAAGGTGACTTTTTAGCAACTTTGATTAGATCAGCACAAATGTAGGATAACAGCGATACTGAAAGCCATTAAACAGTATCTTTCCTAAAAATCCTATCACATATATTATGAAACACCTTTGGACTGAATACATAATATATGCAATTAGACTTCCAGCATAAAAAGTGATCAGAGTACAAACCATCAACTCTCACGATACTACCACCTTTGGGTGAATAGATCGTTTAAGCAACGACTTTCCTCCATCTAATGCTTTTATGATCATCTCAAACTGTTATGTAATGCCAACACCTTTGGGCTGAATAACCAAATATAAAGTCAGAGACATCCCCCAACATGTAAGTAGAACAATCCAAAATACTGACTTGAAAGGCCACTTTGGTGACTACATTTTCATCAGTATCCCAAAAAGTCCACTAACACAAGGGATACAACTTTATGTTAACCTCACATTCTTTATGGGCATATGATATGTGACAATGTAACTTCAATAAATGCAAAACCCGAATGCACAGTCTCATTGTCACACACCTGTGCTGAAGATATTCTCTGAAAACTTCATTATCGTGCATTATCGAATATCGAACCGACCGCCCAAGACATAAGAATCCCATGTATCTCCTTTATGGCAAGTTCGTAGCGTAAAATTTCACTCAAAAATGGCTTCAAAATGTCTTAATTTCTTTTCCGATTGACTATTATGCTATCCTGAACCCTGAATATGAGACCCGAGACACGACAAATTGAAGTATCTCTCTCATGTGATATCCGAAGCATGAAAATTTACTTGAAATCGGATCCAGAATACCTTAATTCCTTTTTCTAGAGTTAAACTTTAATTTATTACTAATGTAATAAATCTAGAAAAATAGAAAAAATCACTTATAAATTTTTCAGACCAGAAAACTGACCCAAAATACTCCGGGGCACCCTTACAGGAATCTAAAATTTTTGTATTTTTTGTTTTTTTTTTCTGAATGTTATTGTAGTGACGTCCGTACGGCTGACGTCAGCATGATGTCAGTCGACAACGTCACGACCCGCTTAGCCGTGCTTATGCACGGTTCACACGCGCCTGCCCAGATGCACACACCGACGGTGCACGCGTCAGACACGCGTCTAGCCTTCATGAGGCCATGTGTCGTCGCGTGTGATGCACGCGCCAGACACTGTCGCGCGCCGTGGCACTGTTCACAGTCAAGCGCATGGTGAACATGCACCCGACGCGTCTCTCACCGAAAATCGCAGAAACATATGTACACTACTTTCATACAATAAAAAGCAAGAAAAAATCGAGAAACCGAAGTTAACTCTCTGAAAACCTTATGGAGAGAAAAACCAAAAAATCTCCGTTATTAACCACCTGATCACTCCCCCGAGCTGATACCATGTGTAATACGTGATGAGTCCTTGGTCACGTACCCCGGATCTAATACGAAAGGGCAAAAAATGGAGAAATGTAGAAATACCTAATTTTCGATTTTGAAACTTTAAACGAGCTTTTCGACCCCGAAACAAACCCGAATCTATCGCCGTCTTCACAGGAATTGCTCTCCGGGACACGGACTAAGTCTTTATACAGTTTTCTCAAAGCGCGAGCTCTCTTAACGGGTCAGAGATTCCTTATGCTCACAATTGATATAAGCAATTGCAGGAAATCATAACCTATTTATATAGCTTCCATATTGGGTTTCCTCATCACAAGGCCGATATGGACCAGATCTACATTAAAAGGGATCCATTTTCTACCCGGACTTTGACCCATTGATTTAGATCATTTATTAGTCCACTTTATTATCTTTATCTGGATCAAATTATGTAATTTAACCGATAACTTATTTAAAAACCAAATTATAATTAATAACTGTCCACTATATGAGAAATTGACAAAATTGCCCTTAGGGGCAAAAATGTCTTACATAAATGCCCTGGGGAATAAAGCTCACTTGCTGGACGAGAGCTGGTTGAGTTTGCAAAAGCTACTACATATACATGAACCGGGAACTTGCATGCAGAACAGAAAATCCATACCGAAGTTGAGGAACACCAAGTTATATAACCTTTTCTTCCATTATATGTTACCTAGTCAATGTAATGTATGATCTACTTAGCAACCTTAAGTAATTACATTGATTCGTCAGACCAATTTCTTGGCCTATAATTCAGTTGAAATAAATAGGTACACTGTCTGTTTCTTGCCACTTGGCTTTCTTTGTATTAAATTTGGTAACTTGCATGAGACAAGAAAACTTAGCGGGAAACCTCAAACGAGCACAAATCACCAGACTATCGGTCTCCCCGCTTTGAATACACTAGGACACCTTTTGAACTGCACGAGTTAGGTGATGATTGACCCTTCTCATGTAGGATGACGAGCCAGGTCCGCCTCTGTCCAACATGGTTCAAAGTCCAGTTGAATCTGAATAGTTTTAAAACTATATCCTTTTAAATTTAATTAATTAAAGAAATTTCATTTTAGTATGTAAATTTAAAAGACTTAAATCAAAATACAGGCATTATTTTTAAAAAAATTGAATCATCGAATCTAATTTTGAATCAGGTTTCAAGTTAATCCTTTAAATGTTGCGTGTCCAGCACTATTTTGATACTTTAGATAATTATTGACACTTTTACAATTTGGAGAAATAATAAACGAGTAAAGACAAGATAAATAATGGTTAGATGAAGCTCTTCTGGGAGAGATACAATCATATAGGGTGCTACAAGCTCGTGTCCTTAACTTACACAACTATGTAAATCAACCATATAAGTTTCTGGAACTGTGTGAAGGAAGACATGAAGAGCAAAAACATTCTCAGTCGCGCGTACACGCTCATGTTCATGACATCATGATCGTGTATGATGACCATGTAGCTCTCTGTAATTGTGTACATCTGTGACTTAAGTAATATTGGAAGAGACATAGTCATTTACTAGGCTGTGTATGTGACTGTGTATAATGTAGAAAACTTATTTTAAGATATAAAAGATATAAAGATGTAAGTTCGATCATGAGTGGCGGCCAAAAACACTAAAAAGGTGGTGAATGCTGTCACCTGCAACCAAATATAAAAAGAAACCAACTTCCTGCAACACAAATTAATGTAGTAGTGGAAAGTAGGGATCGTTCCCA
>JANQAP020000014.1:7303990-7328581 GCA_026874005.2 Erythroxylum coriaceum
GAAAAGAATTAGTTATGCTAGAACGTGTATGGGAGTGAAAATCTCTTATGAGCTTCCTGACCAAATTCTAATCATGAGATTGAGAGAAGACCTACTAGAGGATATTGTTAAAGTTTCATACAAGTGGAGGCCTCTATTAAAGCTCAGGAGAAGATGTGGAAACCTATTAGAAAGATGTTTAAAAATGGAGATTATATTGAATGATAGGACTGGAGGAGAATGATTTTAACAATTCTGCAAACAATTCATATTCTACCTTTAAATAGATCCTTCCAGTAGATGATGGCACCTTTGGAACTTCTAATGCTAATGTAACACCTAAAGACCAAACCAAAGAACTACGTATATAAGTTAGAGACACTACATTAGAATATCTTACACCTGCTAGTACAGAATCAATGCAAGAGGATAAAGTGAACCTAGCTACTATACAGTAGTTTCATACAGTTACAATAAGGAAATCATAAAGGAGCAAGAAGAAAAGCTCTAAAGGTAAACTATTTTAGTATCATTAATCATCTAAAATTTTAGTGGGCTAAATTGTACCAATAAGCTAAATGCTTTAGAGGATTTTGTTTATAAGAAGAAGCCTTATATTTGGGGTTTTTTTAGTCTAAGATTAGACTGGAGAATCTAAATAATTTGAAAAGATTGGGGCCCTATTGGAATTTGGTTACTAACCATCAGCATCATGCATATGGAAGAATTATTGTATGCTATAATACTAGCTTTGTTAAGCTAGAGCTGTTGGACTCAAATGATCAAGTTATGCATCTGAAGCTATCATATATCAATGAGAATATACCCTTCTTTGCATCTATTAATTATGGCTTTAACCTGACTTTTCAAAGTTCCTCATTGTGGAATAGCTTGAATATTATGAGTGCAATATACTCAGGAGCATATTGATATGTGGAGACTTTAATTCTACTTTATACAAAACTGAAGCTGAAGGAAATTTTACCTTAAGAAACTTTTTTGATGACTTCAAAAACTATGTTGAAAGTATATGAGTGATTGATCTAAAATAGTAGGGTAACCTATTTACATAGTCCAATAAACAATCTTCCAAACTAGTTCATAAGGAAGAAATTAGATAGGGCTTTGGTGAACTATGATTGGCTAAATGTTTTCCTTAAGAGTAAGGTTGATTTTATGGATCCTTTTAGTATGATCACACCCTTATCAAAATAGAAGGCATTCTAAAGAATATTACTAGGCGTGCTCCATTCATGTTTAACAACTATCTAGTTGAGGTTAAAGGGTTTTAGGAAGCCATTCTAAAAGGCTTAGAACTACCTGATATTAGTACTAGACAATACATTTGTGTGCAAAAATTGATGACAATCAAAGGGGAACTGGAAAAACTTAATACTAGAGTAGGCCTTAATAGAAAGGAAACCATGGTTAAAATTAAGGAGGTCTTAACTACTATCCAAACATCAATTGTTACTCATCCTAGTGACCCTAGGTTGTTAGACAAGAAGGAAAATGACTTAGAGAATTTCTTAAGAGCTGTCAATAACCACTTTTGTCTAATCCAATAAAGATCTAAGATTAACTGGACTAACAATGTAGACAAATGCATCAAGTTGTATTAGAATTATTTGCTTTTGTGTAAAGCAAGTTGTATTAGAATTATTTGCTTATGGATCCCTCCTCAAGGAAATAAATAAGACTTTCTTATGCCTAGTTCCTAAATGCTCTAACCCATCACCGTTTCGTGATTTTAGGCCTATTGTTAAAATCTTCGCTAATAGGTTTAAAAGAGTACTCAACTCTATAATTAGTGAAAACGAGGGGGTGCTTTATAAAGGGTAGAAATATTGGAGATAGCATCCTGATTGTCCAAGAATTTTTAAAAGGCTATTCCAGGAAGAATTCCTCACCTAATTGCCTTATAAAATTGAATTTTCACAAAGCTTTTTAATTTTGCTAGTTGGGATTTCCTACTTCACCAGATGAGTATCTTGGGTTTCCCTGATACTTTTATTAGTTTGATCAAAGCTTGTATATCTTCCACCTCATTTGATATTACAGTGAATGGTACTCCCTTAAAAAAATTTAAGGGGAAAAGGAGAACAAGGCAAGTGGACCCTTTATCCCCTACTTTTTTATTCTTTCTGTATAGGCTTTCTTTCAAATGATTAACTATAATATAGGGAAAGCTCTCAAGTTTAAATTCCCCTTTAAATGCAGAAAGCTTCTTTTAACCAACCTGTGTTTTACTGATGACTTGGTTTTATTTTACGGAGCACACTTGGAATCTATCCAGCTTCTAATGGATTCTATTTTCCAATTTAAAGCTCTTCCTATTTTAAGGATTAGCCTAAGAAAAAGTCATTACTTTTTATCTAGTAAGGCGAGCACTTTCGAATCTTGCATTGGAGCAATAATTGGTATGATTAGGAAGTTCCCCTATGCTCTATTTAGGTCTTTCCATATCTATAAGAAAATTAAACTTCTCTCAATGTATACCTCTAGTGGAGAAGATCTAGAAAATAATTGGCTCATGGGTGAACAGAGAGCTATCTTATGCTAGTAGGGTGCAACTTATTAAATTAGTCATAAACTACCTGCATATTTATTGAAGCTCACACTAAAAATCTTACAAAAAGCATCAGAATTTTAAGAAAATTCTAATAGGGGTCAAACTAGACAAATAAGTCAAGCTAAGGTAAAATGGATTGAATTATGTTTGCCCAACGAAAAAGGTAGTTTGAGAATTCATTCTTTTAAGGACAACTAACAAAATTCTAATATTAACGAGTTGTGTTCAATTCTCCCGGAAAAAAACTCCCTTTGGCTAAGATGGATTAACAACTATTTTCTGAAAGGAAAATAGCATATGGTTTTGGAATGCTAAGCCCTCCTATTCTTACTTCCTAAGCCAATTGATAAAGCTGAAGGGTAAAATAGAGAAGTATGTTAACTTGCAAATTTGACAATGGAAAGCTAGCCAGCCTTTGGTTTGATAACTGGACTAGAAATGGTCCCTTAATACAAAATCAACTAGCTAGGATCTGTTTAGTGGATTTCCCTAAATAATCTAAAGTTCACGCTGTGATCGATGAAGGGGGTTGGAACCTGCCTATAGAAATTAATCATTTAGGCCCCTCTAATGCTTCTAATTACCCATGCCTCTTTACGCTTTTAGACAAGAATATGTGATGCAGTCCGATGGTGTCCTCTGAAATTCCTCCGGAGCATCAACCTTAACAATTGTCCCCTTAAAATGATGAGTTCTATTTAGTCTTTGATTGTTTATTTGAGTTAGATAAATTTTATATTAACCCTGTGTATTATTTCATGTCAAAGCTTGGTGTCTCATTCTTTACAATTTTTAGTGACAAATTTTCGATTTTCAAAAAAAAGAGTAAAGGTCTTAACATACTAATCACGGTAAGGATTGCCGCTCATTTTTGGACTACACTGCTTCCCTAAAGTTCACAAAAGCGAATAAGATCTGACAGAATAGCACTGATTCGATGGGCTGGGGTCATATGTTATAACTGATTGGTTTTAGATGGTAAGTTTTCCTTACATACAAGCCATGAATAACCATAACGCAATAAGGTAAGTGGCCGTGCTTCTTTGAAGAACGAAGACTCCATTTTCTAGTAACAATACAATTTTAGTATTACTAACAGCTGGAAGAGAGGAGATTTTCACCGTCCAATGTGCCACCACCGATGGGATAATAAAATAACTAATCATCAAGTCAATACATTTCTTTATACAGCAAGTTAAAGTTTGCACATATTGCCTTCTCATCTCATCTCATGCAATCTGACAGCCACATATCATCATGTGATCTTTCCGCTGATACATAACCGGAGTTAAGATCGGGAATGAGAATCCCATGCAGTAGGTTACGGTCATGCGTGAATAATGATACAATCCTGACAACGACATTTACGCTAATGTAATATGACTAATTTACAAGCACATAGTAAGGCTCCGAGGCTCCTAGTCCTACCAACTTTCTTTAATACAGCTTTACAACAACATTTACGCTAATGTAATATGACTAATTTACAAGTACATAGTAATGCTCCGTGGCTCCTCGTCCTACCAACTTTCTTTAATACAGCTTTACTTACTAAAACTACCTATCACCAGATGAGTTCCAATCCAATGCCGGGTTAGAACATCTGCATCCTACTATTCTCTAAGGCAGCAGCCAGCAGCTGCTGCTATTTGTTTAGACAGATCAACGCCAAAAGCAGGGAAATGAGTACCAAGGAAAATATACGTCTCCTATCAGAATTTATCTGAACTTGGCACGCTTAGGCATCCTGCTGTGAGGAGGAGCTCGAGACTTCCCGAAAGCCTTCGTCTTTCTTCTATTCCTTTCCTCCTCACTATCTGACTCGTGACCTTTCTCCCTGTCTGCATTGCTTGCTTCCCTCTCCAACTCCTCCCATGTCTTGCCCTTTTCTTCTTCCGAATCCTCCCCCGAATCCTCCTCCTCCTCATCATCTTCAGACTCCACCAGTGATTCACTATCGTTGTCATCATCTACCGAGTCTGACTCAGGCTCCGCATCCGATGGTTCATAACCCTGGTCTGACTCCTCTGTATTATCATATTCCGAGTCACTGGCTTCCATGTTCAAAAATTCCCATCCCCCATCATCAATGAAGCTTTGCGGGTCAACCGTGATTGTTTTCAATATCTGCCGCCAGTTCAGATTCAACCTGCTTTCATAATACTTGATATCTGTTGTGTCCAGCCATTCCTCGATGCGATCAAGTGCTGTTGATGGGATAGAATCGATCCTTAGGACGTCTCGCTTGAAATCCTTAAACACAATTGTCATATCAAAGTTTTTCTGCCCAAGCCCAACTCTTTCCAGATTTACAATCTCAATCTCACTCAGGGTGACAACAAGGAATGGAGTCTCAACAAGCTCAACCAAGCAGCTTGAAGTGGGAACAATGAAAGATGATGCCTTGAAAGGCACACCATGGAAGCCAAGCTCTCTCAAAGGCTGATCAAACTCAAGGTCCATGCTCCTAAATTGGGGCTGGCTCCAAAGATCATTCAATCGATTCACGAAGTTTTGAAAATCCATATTGATCTTATTCTTCCGATCCCTCTCTCTTTGTTCTTCCTCAATCTCATCAGGATCATAGGCAGACCTCTTTCCACCCCCCAAAGTTTGAACCACATCCATCACCTCAACATAAAATTGCACATCCTTGGTCTTCTTGTTTCCAACCATGATATGGTTGTGAAGATGGAAGTGGAGGAGAGTGATCATCTCCTTCTCTGCAGGTTGGAAAAATGCATGTTTAATGTTAGCAAACATAATATCCACACGCTCTTCAGCCCTAATTGTAGAGTATCTGAGCCCATTCACATGAGCTTCAAGAGTGCCAGACAACTTCCTTCCACGGCCACCAAAAACAGGACGGATCCAGAGGTCTGCCAACCTTATTGGCTTGAACCTGTTTCCAGCAAGCTGAAGTTTCTCCTGAGTAACCAACGTTGCCCTCTCAGCCCTCTCAGATTCCCTGGCCATAACATGCCGCCTGAGTGTCTTAATCAGCTGGACCACCTCACTTATGTGCCTTGGGTCCTTGGACCGGAAAGAGACTTCCTTAAGGTAAATAGCACCTTGAAACTTCAATGAATTTGAGTCATGTGGATTGAATGGGGTGCCAGGGACATTAAACATTATCCGAATATAACAACTTCGGTTGGTATCTTGCTGACTAGAAACAGTCCTTATTGTAGAAACATGGAAAGGCACCATACTCCCATATATGGGTAAAAGCACAGCCTCGTTCTTCTGGTCAATCTTAATCATCAGGTCTCTTGCTTGAGGGATATCATTCACATTTTTGTAGGCAAACAAATCATTGGAAGTCCTTGCAGCGGCACGATTGTCTCCAGTTGCAATTCCTCCACCAGCAAGACGCCGAGCAGTCTCTTCATTCTTTTGACGGGCAAGTTCTGCCTGGTGCTGCCTCCGAAGTTCCTCCTTTGAGATCTCACCATTGTCAGATCTCAATGTAGTCTTAGACATTAAGTTCTCTGCACCATTTGCGTCAGTTTTAATCTTAGCTTTTTCTTCTTCCTCATCATCCTCATTGAATGTGTAAGCCACATCCTTCATAGCTTTAGAGCTCTTTGAAGTCACAACCTCTGGACTTTGTTCACCTACAATAACTGTATCTGCAAGCAACAGAGAAAAATTTTGGATTTTTGGGTCCTTGGTGTTATTTTGCAAATTCTGGAACCCAAGTGAGACGTTGAAAACCATAGCTGGTTTCACTACGCGATCATTCTTAGCATTGATGTTCAGACCAGATTCACGAAACTCCAGACCAATGCCAGTGCCAGCAGATTTTGTCAAATTTGGAACTAATTGAGGATCCTCTTTCTCAACAACTGAAAGGGCTGCTTGATAAGCTGTATTCACTTTATTTCCAGGCTTCAGTGCACTAATTGCTGCATCATGTGCCTTAAGAAGAACTTCATAAGTCTTAGTCTGCAAAGGATTGGCATCAATCAAGTATGTCCTAGCAAGATTTGAGCAGTAACTGTTATATCGCGATCCAACTGTGCATACAATCACACTGGCAGAATCATAGTAGAGGTATTCATCATTGCTAGTAGCATTAGGTCTCAGATCAAACTCCCCTCCACTCTGGAAAATTGGGGGGTAACATATATCAACAGCATCTGCCTTCAACTTTGCGTTAGCTCTAGCAGGTTCCATGATGGCTTTCTCTACCTCTTCCATCAACGAAGTATGGGTGACCTTTTCCTCCTCATCAATAACATTCTCAAGCTTTGGAACGACAACATTGTTCATCACACTGAAGTTCAAATATGCAGCTTTCTTCACATTGATGAGCTCATCAGCATCCTTAACAGCAAAAAGGTCAGACAACCCATTGGTAGCATCAGAAAGCTGAAAACCTGAACCCTTTAATTTCTCTTCCCAAGACTTCAAAAGATTCCCTTCAGGAACCTCTCTGGCCATGTGTCCAACAATAGGGGAGTCCTGCCCATCAGCTTTTGCCTGAGCATGGATGGCTTGAAATATGGCTTCCATTAAAGCACCTCCATCATCACCCTTTGCCTTCACATGCATAAGGACATCCACGCCCACGGCTTTATTAGCATGTTTCTTCACAACTTCTAGGACAGAAATCTTCTTCTGGCTACCCAAAATATGTATCTGCTTCTTCATAAAAACCATTATCGTCTCAGGGAATTCATATCCAAAAAACCAAATATTCAGAGCTGATGATTTAAGGTATCGCAAATCCTCTGAAGGAGGTGGTGTTGCTATTGCAACGACATCAGCAGATCCCCACAGGTCAGCCTTGTTTTCCTTCCAATGTGAATAGAGGGCCTTCAATCGTGTTTCAAACTTCTCCACATCAATACTATAAGCATTCTTTGCTGCATGAAGAGGCTGTCTACTTCCATTTCTCTGATCAATCATTGAAACTGAAAACTGTCTGTAACAGTAAAATATAATCAGGACCTATGACCAACGCATCTGCTTTATGAAATTATGTTTCCAAGCATCAACACAACAGGTTTTCATTATCATACAATAGGTACCCTGTCCAATTGAGACATCAGTTGACCAACTCCTAACAAATTCTGGAGAGAGGTGACATGTAACGGAACAAGGGAAGATGGAAATTCATTTCTCCAGCAAGGGTAAGTGAAGACAAAGCACAATTAGGGTTTAGAATTTTACTAAGACTACCAAAACCATCAACGTCGGTAAAGACGTGCAAAAACACAGCTCGATCAATCGTAACAAGAACCTTTACCAAAAAGCAGAACTAAAAAGTCCAATCTATTTATGCAATTTTTACGTTAACATTTGAACTTTAGGGCTTAAAATGGATCACTACGAAATGCAAAAAAATAGATTGAAAACTTCGCCGTTAGCTTGAAATTAAAAAGAAAAAAAATTAAAATTGATAAAAAATAAAATAAAAGGACATCTAATTAAATCCAAATTTAGGGTTCCGCTAGCACAAAACACTTCTATAACTAGAAAACACGTTTAAAAAGGATAAAAACTCACCTCTATCTGCTCTATACTGGAGGACAGTGCCAGCGTACAATGAAGAAACAAATAAGTAGAGACTCCGTGTTGAGAGGGCGACTCGCAGCGGGGCTAAGTTATAACGAAACAGTAGAAACTTCATGTGAAAAAGTCGAAAACATAGCCAAGAATTTGTTTTGAAAAAAAAAGAGAGAAGGGCGAACGATTGGGAATACTTACAGAAATCACTAAGCACAGGAACTTGAGAGAGAAGAAACAATCAAGAAAAAACAGTAGAAAGAGTACAATGAAGGAGGAAATGAAAAGTGAAGCGAGGTAGGAGATGGTGGTGTAATTTATTTCTTTTTATTCGTTGAATAAGCTGGGCGGTTGGGCATTGTCGTAATTCGACTGTTTCTAAGGAACATTTTAAGCGGTTTAATTCTATTTTTATTTTTATATTCAGTTATCTTTTAAATAAAAACAAGATTCTATTTAATGATTAATATTAATATAATTATATTATTACATGGTAAATAAAATTTAAAGATAATTTTTTAATTAAATAAATTTAATTTAATCTCTTATATAGTATTTATTAATAAATTATTTATAAAATATTTTATTTTTATTAAGATAAATAATTTTAAATTAAATTTTATTTTAAATATATTATAATTATTAAATAAATTTTTATTTGAAATTTATATATTTTAAAGATATTTTAAATTTAATTATATTTATTAATAATTATTAAATTAAATTTATTTAATTTAATTACTAAAATTAAATAAAGTTAATAAGTAAAATTATATTATTCATAATTCATATTAATAATTAATTTTAGTTAATTAAATATATAATATCAAATTAAATTATTCATAATTTTAATTAGATTAAAAAATAGAGACAAAAATTAATTTGTTTTTTAAAATTGAAAAAAACCGAAATTAAATATAAACTAAAAATAGAAATAGAAATAAACTGAACTTTAATTTTTCTATTAAGCAATGCAGGGGGGAAGGTCTGAGGTGAAGTGAGGTCAGGTTTGAAGATACGACATCGTAAAGGATG
Organism: Erythroxylum coriaceum; assembly: GCA_026874005.2. Taxonomy (NCBI): domain Eukaryota; kingdom Viridiplantae; phylum Streptophyta; class Magnoliopsida; order Malpighiales; family Erythroxylaceae; genus Erythroxylum; species Erythroxylum coriaceum. The sequence goes on from JANQAP020000014.1 coordinate 7,313,091, forward strand.
CATTAACGGTTTCGTCTAATTATCGATGAGAAAGAGAAATGGAGTGATTAACAAATGGCTGGAAATAGTAGTGAGGGTGGCTAGTGTAGCGGGTAATTATGAATTTGTTCGTTACTGTAATACTAATAGGCTATTTCTATGTAACATTCTAACTCAGGACCAAAGATACTTCAGATAATTTGTAATTAACTGAGTTTGATACAGGATAATTATTGAACTCTAATTCAATCACATCCTTAGATTGGCTTGGTAACCATGCTTTATCAGTTACCATGGGATGGTTTGTTCTGTTCCTTCTACTCTTTGGGTAGTACCGGCAAAGAAAAAGGATCTAAATAAATTACCAAATCTTCTGGGCAAAACTTACATATCAACTATAATTCAAAACGACTCTATACATATTAAATAGTTCAGCTTCCATATACATACATATATATATAAGCATGATTCAAAAGACTCGTGCTAAGCGCTTAAAGATTGAGAAAATATCGTAAATCGTTTCATAACTTAAAAGCAAGTTGAAGTAGGGTAGAGTCACAAAAGGAAGGAGAAGAGAACATGTTTATTATTGCAAATCAACCTGAATCATCCGCAATAAATCCGATACTATCCACTTCATGCCCTGTGACAAAGAGTAATGGCTTTGATCCTTGAGCCCGGTTCAAATTTGCCTCAATGAAGGAGCTGAAGCGAATAACATTTAATCGCCTTCGGTATTTGTCTGAGACTCCATTCTCATCGTATCTTTTAATTTTCTCTTCAAATAAACCCAACTTAAAATATTAATGTCCCCTAGATTCCAAATTGAGTTTTTTCTATTAAAAATTTTTTGATTCAGTGTAGTGCAATGCCGCCACAAAATAAAATCCTAAGAATTTACAAAAATAAGTTGATTAAACAAACATCGTCAATATACGCTAAATCATATATAAATAAATATGTATAACTCACTCCATGAACAAACTTAGTTCTTTGCGAAGTCAGATCCTTGAATTGCCAACTGGAATTAGGAGAATAAGTACTAAAAGGAAAAAAGAAATATGAATAAACACGAAACTCAAAAAAAAAAAAGGGGGGGAAAACACACAACAGAGAGAAGGAAAAAACAAAAGGGAGAAATGGAACTCTCAAGACAGTATTTTGTAGTACATCCACAAGCTCCACATGCTCACTCACCAGCCATCATATCTCATGGCCATCCTACCAAGAAAACATTAAACCAAAAAGAGAAGAACACGAATAGGTTTTAAGTACTCCAAAAGAAAAGGGAAAAAGTTTCACTCACTAGATAGGGTATCTGAAACAAGGTTAGACCGTTGTCATGTACAAGGTTCTCTACGGTTGCTCTTGTTGATTCTTACAAGAAGCTCCAATGGTGCTTTTTACATGGTGGCAAGACCACTAATTTTGCCATCAAGAGCCTCTCCCTTTCCCCCCGACTCCCATCCACTCATAATATGTAAATGTTAATACCCAAGTTAGGAGCATCTGCTCATCATAAGCAACATTCCAGTCATTACAAAATCCTTCAAAACCTTTCGTACCTCATCAACTCCCGTTTGCTAACCACTGACTATTGGGCATGAAATTCCACAGAATACTGATTAGACACTGCCAAACCTAACAGATCAGCATCAGCATTTACTTTTTCTCCCTATCATCAACCCCTGAAAGATCCTTCCCCTTTTCCTTGCTCCCCATCACCTAGATAGTCTTTTCATATGTAATTGCACCTTCATTCCATACAAAATAGCCCCTCATTTATTGGTGTTCTCCTTTCTATTTCAACTTCTCCACACCCATCTCTCATTTAAATGGACATGCAGCACAAAAGTCAAATTCAAGCAAACTGTTACCGTAATCCAACTATTTTCAATTACAACGTGCAGACATAAATTACAATAGCCTGTTACTGTCTCCGAAGAAAAGGCCTAAAACCCAGGGAATGTCCAAGAGTAGCAAGAAATATAGGGCAACAGTATTAGAAACAAAAGTTTAACATAGCATGCAATGGAACTTGGACATCTAAAATGACCCTAGGCAGAAATTGTTCCATTGACTTAAAAAAATCAAATCACCAAAGGAACCGTCATTTTCAAAGATATGTCTGTATTAAAGGCATTAGAAGAATCATGCAGAACTTGGACAATTAAAGAAAATATTACCTGTTGAAATCCAAATACTTGCACTCCTCATTACTTCAAAGTGAGTCAGGCAATCTGCTAAATTGAACACCGTGCAACTTCAAAAAATGCATCCAAGCAACCTCTTGTTTCACTTGACCACAGAAGTAGCTTCAATAATCAAAGATAACACCTTGGGAAGGAAGAAAGAAGGAAAAGACAGAAGGAAAAGAAAAAAAAAGAAAAAGGAGAAAGATGGCTAGAGTAAGGATGAAGTTTTGTTATACATTTGCACAAGTTAAAATAAGTAGTGTCAAAGGTATTGAATCCACTTCATTTATCAACAGGCCTTAAATGATTCTAAGTAGAAAGGCCAACGCACATCCCATTGCAATGACTGCACACCTTCCATTCTATAAGGAAACTATTAACACTGCCAAAACTGATTTCAAGTAGCTCCATTGGAAACATCAGTACAATCTGCATGAAGTTGGGATATGACTGACCCAAGACATAAATAAACATGGACCTATAATCATGCTACCACATATCCCAGAAGCTGTCACGTTAAACAAGGATGAAAGCATTGACAAAGTAAACAGATAAAAAAAGGGCAAGGATGACTTAAATAATACGGGTGATATATAGAAAAACCAACATAACCTTCATTACTTTCTAACATTGCATATGATCTCAACCAAGTAATTAAATTTCACACACGTAAAATTGATTATATATACATCCCTCTATATGTGACATCAAACCGTTTTCTTGTGGAAATGTATGGGTTCAAATATGAATTCATATCCAAAGAAAAAGAATTAAAAAAGCACCTCAAACAATAATTCAGTAAAGACTGCCATCACAAAGTTCATGATTATAACAACAAAGGAATGGTGCAACATACATCTAGCAGTTTTGGAAGCTTGCTACAAAGACTGAATTGATGCAGATAACAGCAGAACACCTCTTGAAACATTTAACCCATATCTATTTCATGACATTCCTTAGACTAGTTCCAATCTGCTACAAGTAGACCTGCAAAGTTTTAAGGAAAGAAAAAAGGGAAAAAAAAAATGCCGTTCATGCTCATGAGAAGCAAAGAACTGACAGAAAAATCCATGCACCAAAGAAACATTGAGAGATCTTAAGTTCATGTCAGATAGTGCACAACTATAAATTCATGGATCTCAATGAACTTCTAAGAGTAGAATGAGATTCTCAAATTCAGACTGCTAGGGCCACAACTCTGATCCGCCAGATGTGAAACAATAATCTCATTCATCTTTAGTTGAGAAACTTCATTTAACTCCTTGCTGATGCCAATGCTGCCAAGCTTATTCATCTGAGCTGACTGTTTGAGATTCATTCTCTTCTTCCAATCCTGCAAAAATACAAAGATACAAAAGAAGTGAATGCTGAATGAAAAAACAACAGATGAGATGTTTTTGTTATGTCGAATCAATTAAAGCTCTGGATATTCAGTTTTTATTAATGAAACAAATTTAGACACTTGACATCTGAGACAGATTTGTTCCTGATACTTTGGTTATTAACCACATCAATATTTTCCATTGGTCCCCTCAAATCATAACCCTCAAATTTTGAAGTACATATTTCCCCCTTGCAAGTATCAGTTGAATATTTAACAAAAGTACCTTGTTCTTTGAAGGCATCTTTAGACTTGCCATATCTGCGGTCAGAATGCATCAAATTCTCATCATTTTTTACAAATTTCTCGTCCTTTAGGTCATATGTTCGCTCCACAGATTTTGATCTAGACTTTCTTCTCTTTTTATATTTACCATCCACTATATCTCTTGAAGATCTGCATTGCTCATCCTCAGTTGACACTGATTGTTGCCTGCTACTATGTTTTGACCTTTCACCAATAGTCTCATCTTTCCTATTATCAGAGCTGTGCTTGCTCCCAGGAGAAACTGATCTGGAGACCCTCCTGTGCTTTGATTTCCTGTCCTCTCCACTCCTTCGGGATGACCTACCTTCTCCATGATGCTTACTGTCAATAGATAAAGACCTGGACCTTCTCCTATCTCGATGTTTAGACTTTCTGTCTCGGCCTCCATCGCCTTTCTCCCTCGAATGTTGTCTTCTTTCCACAGATTTTGATCTGGACCTCTTTCTATCACAATGTTTAACCCTTTCACCCTTAGCTTTTCCAACTTTCTCATGCGACTGTTGTTTAACTTCCACAGCTTTTGCCCTGGACCGCCTCCTATGGCTTGGTTCATCTTCATCCAAATTCAGGGAATCCATGCTTCTTTGATATTTTCTCTCCTTAGATAATGACCTGGATCGCCCTCTCTCATGTTGCTTTGACTTTTCATTCTCAGTTTCATTTAAGTGCTCCACTGATTTGGACCTAGAGTGTTTCTTATCACTACCATTTCGAGGTGATAACCTACTTTCACTATGACGTCTAGGTGATCTTGAAGATCCATGCAATGATTTCCCTGACCTATGTGGTGAACTTTCTTTCCGAGGTTTTGGTGAGCTTGAATCAGGCCTACGGTATTTTCTCAATCGAGGGCTGACACTCCTACTTCTCCTTGAAAGAGATGAATGGTGATCAGGTGACCTATCCCGTCTTCTAGATCTATTACTATCACCCCTAATATCTCTATATGACCGCCGTTCACTCTCATATCTTGAATGATGATGATACCTGACTGGTGACCTAGACCTACGATCTATGCGGCGGCGAGATGGAGGTGAGTAAGAACGAGACCTTCGCCTGTGTCGATAGCTAACTGGTGACCTTGACTTGGACCTTGACTTGGCTCGAGATATTGATGGAGACCTTCAATCAAAGTTCAATACATTAGTAGATTACAAAAATGCGCAAAGGATTTATGCCTAATTTGTTGCATTTACTTTACTTCCATAATTATCATGAAGATGCAAGTAAGTATGATACAATAACAAGACCATATGCTTGCAATTTTTTGTGGGTTTATAAAAAATGTTAATGGAAATATTGGTGTCATAATATTGAATTAAATATGGACAAATTTATTGAAGCAGCAAGGTTCTAAATAATAGGTTATCTACCATCTCAGATATCATGCCTATGAACATGAAACACCAAATTAATGTTGAGATAAGATCTCTTCACACCCCCAAACACAACTTATCACTTATTCTGAATTTCGTGGACCATAAGCATTCCATTTGAATTTTTGCAGAGAACAAAAATTCTAAAGAAAAGGTTTCCAACAAATTGAAAAAGAAATTGCACAAACGCATACATAACAGGAATAGCTTTTCTTCCCCAAGACCCATATCAAAAATTCAGCCTAAGATCATTGTTTTCCTTTTCCACACACAAGACAGACTAGTAATCACAACTTCAGCAAAATCAGTACTTCTTATGGCAAGACAGGAGACCATGGAAATATACCTTGATTTTTCTTTCTTTTCAACCTCATCTACAACAAGCCCATCAGCTTTTAACTTCTGACTTATTTCTGCAGCTCTAGCAGCTGCTAACTCAGTTGCAGACTTCATGGAAGCAGCTCGGTTAGCAGCTTGCTGTTGATTCATAGTTTGTTGCATAAGCAAAGCCTGTTGAAACTGCATCTGCTGCATCGCAACAGCTTGTTGCATTAATGGCAGAGAAGAAGAAGCCAATGAAGCACTTGAAAGTGGCTTCTGAGGAAGTGATTTAGCCATTTCAACATTTAGTGGTCGACCCCCAACATCCATATTGTTCAATGCTAAAGCAGCAGTTGCTTCTTCAGGTTTTAAGTATTCTATGTACGCAAAATGCTTTGAATCAGTGATTGTACATCCAACAACTGTGCCACAAAAGCTGAACAATTGTTTCAGCTGCTCTGCAGTCAGAAGTGGGCTAAGATTGCTCACTTGGAGTGTCTTTTTCAGTTGATCTTCCTTTCCAGCTTTGTCAGGTGAGCCTAGAAAAAGGGGAAACAAGTATAGAAACCATGACAAAAGTACAGCATGCTCAAAAATGTTATACTAAAAGTAACAGCATCAGTAGATGAAGAGTAGCAACCGCACGAACAAGATAACTATTTAAACAAGAGCAAATACCAGAAGAATCTTTTGCAGACTGAGCTTGCGCCTGTAATTGAGCAGCATGAGCTTGAAGCGCTTGAGCAGCAACAATAGCCTGAGCAGCAGCCATTGCAGCTGCAGAAGGTGCCATAGGCATCTGACTAAGATTCCCCATCGAGGTTAGTGCACTCAATGCGGTCATCAGCAAATTGTGTGGTGGATGATTGAGCTTGCAGTCAGTTTTTGCACACCGACCATTAAGGTAATCTCTACAAACTTCACCAAGAGATGCCCCAATTCCAGGCAAAATAACTCCGCCTGAAGCACCAGGAACACTTCCCGGAGTCAGTCCTAGTAACCCCGGGAATGCCCCAGAAACAGAGCCAGAATAATTGGGCATGTTGGGCATAGTCTGATTGACTAGATTAGGAAATGTTGATGCAGGAGCCATACCCAGAACTCCACTCGTGGTAGTACCTGAGAGAACATCCGACAGTAAATATTATCTGATCTAAACCAACATGTACCCAAAGTTCTCCAGAAACAGGTAAAAAATATACGAGGTGTCCGGTGGAACAATCATTCACATTTCCGGTACAATCTAAAGACCATAAAAATAATTCATATCCAACTTGGAACTCTTAAACTATTAAAAGCTTACCCAGAAAACAAATACCGCATAAGATGTTACAATTTACAACAGAGAAACTCACCTTGACTGAAGAACACAGGGAATGGACTCCCCATTATGGGTTTCCCATTACACTCAATACTCAACATATAATTACCCCTCTTGGGAACAACATAGTTAACAGTATAAGTCCCATCCCCCATATCCTTCACAATCCCGTCTTGCTCCGTTCCACCAACACCCACTCCCGGCGCCACCTTAACCTTAATCACAGCTCCACCATGCGGAACCTTTCTTCCGTCAGCGTCTTTCGTCACCACCACGAACGTTGATGCCGCGCAGGCAGTCCCGCCAGCAATGCCTGCTCCGGCAGCTGTGCACCTGGCGGGGTCCACAGGGCCCACGGGTTTGTTTTCCAAATCATCATCGTCGGCTTCCTCTTCCTCCGACTCGGAATCTAAAGGCTTTTCGGGATTGTTCGTCGCCAAAGATTTGAAAGTCGCCTCGAATGCCGCTTTTGCGGCAGCTGCTTTCTCGGCTTCGCTCTTAATCTTCGCTTCCTCCGCTTGCTTCATCCATATCGGCTTCGCGCCGCCGTTAGTGCCGTTGTTGTTATTGTTGCGATCAGCCATAGGGCGAAACTCAATAGTTTTCAGAAAGAAAACCGGAGAAATCTTGAGACTAACGAAGATTAATAAAGCTCAAACTCGCTAAAGGATTCAACTGGTCAAAGTTTCTTCATCACATTCATAGTGACGACCGGATTGACACAGGCCGATGCGGAATCGCCAAATGGTAACCAACTGAAACCCTAGCTGAATAACAACGCGTCCTGTTTGGCTACGGAGAAAAGCCGGGAATTCGAGGAAATGGAATAAAAAGTTCACAGTTGACAAAATTACCCCTGAGGAAGCGGTGTGAAGGACATGACAGTCTTTAGGAAGCAACAAAGAAAAGCCCTTCGTTGATTGGTTAAAAGCCTCAGGTTACCGTAAAAATTTTAAATCTTTCGAATTTTTAATTCAATTTTTAGCTTTTTAATTTATTTTATTTTAATAATTTTTAGTGTATATTTAATAACTAGGAATGAAATCATAAGAATTTTTACTTATATTTAACTTATATTTCTTAATTTTTACTTGTTTGATTGATTTGAAAATCTGGAATAATTTTTAAATAATTCTGAATTAGGTACGTGTTCATGAAATTATATTAAGAATAACAAAATAAACAATTACAAACATAACTTTTTTCCTTCTCTTTTTCTTTATGTTTCTTCCCTCTGTTTCATAATTTAATATTAGTTTATTTATTTAGACAATAAATCATTTTGATTGATTCTTATTAGGATATTATTATCAACATTACACATTACTTTATTTAACTTATTTAATAATTATTTTATTTTAGTTCAATGATTTATATCAAAAAATAATTTCATTAAGATTTTTTTAAAATTTATTCTTATGAAAAGAATCATACACAATTATTTAAAAATTAATAATTTATTAGATCATTAAAATTTTTTATTAATTAATAATACTACAAAATATTTTAATTATTTATTTAAAAAATCAATCACATAATAATCAAACATAAGTAAAAAATTGCCATTACCATTCTTAATATTTGATACCAAATACTAATATAACTATTAACTTATATAATCTTATTTCTAGTACTTGCATACTAAATACGTCAAATCAATAACTCCATTTCTATTCCAAATTCTCACTTTTCATTTCCGTCCTCATTTTTTATTCCGATTCTTTCGTTACTGGTTACCAAATAAGACTTTATTATTAAAAACTGATCAATTTATTAATTAATTTGTCAATTTTTGTAAATTAGTAAGTTCATATAAACCAAAATAAATCAATTAATGTTTATTTAAAAATCTTTCTTTTAATTAAACTTTAAATTCTTCGATAGATAAGGATAATCTTTTTCAATTATTTTTTAAATTTTTTAAATTTTATTTAATCTTTATCCAGTTTTATGACGATCTAATATCGGTTAAACTTTTTAAACCTTAAACTTCTTGTCTAACTGGTTTAACTTCTGATCTGATTTTTAAAACATTGATTGGTTTTAAATCTAAGAATTGGATCAATAGAGGAATATTCAACACTTGAAAGCAAAGTTTTGAAATTTGTACTGTACTGACCAAAAAACGGTACAAAAACGAGTGCTCGGGTATCGGCCTCATGTACCGGCCTGTTTCGGTTGGTACCGACTGGTATTCAAAATATCAACTTATACCGAAAATTTTAAAATTTCTAGGGATATTTCTGCAAAAAAAATGGTCAGGCTTCAACCTCGGCCCGTCTATATTTTTTAATTAAAAAATACAAAACAGTGTCGTTTTGGACAAAACGAAGTCGTTTTGGACAAAACGAAGTCGTTTTGTCCAAAATGGCCAAGCCACGGGCCAGGCCCGCCCATGGCCTGCCAAACCCGGGTCAACAACGAGTTGGGCCGAAATTGCCATCCCTACCCTGGACGTTACCTTATACTACATATTCTTCATTTTCTTTTTCTCCATTTTCTCTCTCACAAACTCACATTCTCACTCTATCTTTTATACAAAAAATCAAATTAATCTAAAACTCCCTCCTTCCCACACTCACACCCGACGTTGCTCTCCTTCTTCTTCCTCTCATTATTTTCTCTCTCACACTCTCACTCTCTCTCTTCTTCATTGTCGCTAGTCGCCACCACTCCCTCTTTGGACGTTCGGTGACCACCATCGCACCCCCAGCAACCACTCGATGCCACCCACCAACCCACCATCCCCGAACGCTAGATCTAAAATCTGAACTAGATCCAAATCCAAACCCGACCAGACCCGACCCGACATTGAATTGATTTTTTATTTTATGGGTGTTCTTTTTACTCTTAAAATTGAAAAACAAATTCATTGTATTTGGTTGTTTGTGTATGTTTTGTGATGAAAATTGTTAGAAATTATTGTTATGTTTTGTGATAAAAATTGTTGGAAATAAAAATTATTTTTGTATGTTTTTGTAATTGTTGAATTGAAATTGTTAGAAATGAATTTGTGATGCTTGAAATTGTTGGTTGCTGGAAATGGAATTGTTAGTTGTTGGAAAGGAAATTGTTGGAAATTTGGAAATAGAAATTGTTTATGTATGTTTTGTGATGTTTGAAACTTTGAATTGAAATTGTTCAAAATTGTTGGAAATGGAATTGTTGAAAATTATTCGAAATGGAAAATGTTGGAAATGAAAATTGTTTATGTATGTTTTGTAACAGTTGAATTGAAATTGTTAGAAAATGTTAGAAATGAAATTGTTAGAAATTGTTGAAATTAAGACAAGAAAAGTGTTAGAAATTGTTGAAAGTGGAAATTGTTTATGTATATTTCATTATTTTGTGAATTGTGAATTTGTGATGGTTGAAATTGTTAGTTGTTAAAAATGAAATTGGTGGTTGTTAGAAATGAAATTGTTGGAAATTTGGAAATGGAAATTGTTTATGTATGTTTTGTGATGTTTGAAACTTTGAATTGAAATTGTTCAAAATTGTTGGAAATGGAATTGTTGAAAATTATTGGGAACAGAAATTGTTTATGTATATTCTATAATGGTTGAATTGAAATTGTTAGAAAATCTTATAAATGAAATTGTTGGAAATTGTTGAAATTAAGAAATGAAAATTGTTAGAAATTGTTGAAAATGGAAATTATTTATGTATATTTCATTATTTTGTGAATTGTGAATTTATGATGGTTGAAATTGTTGGTTGTTGGAAATGATATTGTTTGTGTATGTTTTATGATTATGAAAATCATAACCTTTAACTTGATCTTCATCTTTAAAACTTTGAATTGAAATTGTTCGAAATTGTTGGAAATGGAATTGTCGGAACTAAAAATTGTTTATGTATGTTGTGTGATTGTTGGAAATGGAAATTGTTTATCTATGTTTTGTGTAATTATATTTGTTGAATAATTAAATTGTTAGTTTTTGACTTATGGTGAATTGTGTTCGATGAAATTGAATTGTGTATGATGTATGAAATTATGTGTTCTTTATTTTGATATATGCATTCATTTATTTTTACAGATAAATGGAAGAAAGTTCAAGTACTCCTGATCAAACCACTTTAGGAAGATACAATGATTCAGCTTGGGCTCATGCTGCATTGGTTCTCGGTATGAGAAACCTTACAATTTGCTTGTTTTGTAACAAGCATTTGAAAGGTAGAGTAATAACCCGATTAAAAAAGCATTTAACTAGGGTTAAAGGAAATGTGAAACCATGTAAAAAAGTAAGTCATGATATGAAGTGACATATGAAAACTTTGCTTGAAGAATATCATCATGAGAAAGATAAAAGGGAAAGGTTGAATTTTGAAATTGGAAGTGGAACTTCATTTATTGGTTTTCGTGATGATTATGGAAATGTTGAAGTTGGTAATGGTAGTGGTAGTGATAGTGTTCCATCTCAGACCTAGCAAGAAAATTATTTATATCTGTACCTGATGCTAGGAAAAGAAGAAGGCAGGTGACTAGTTTTTTGCACCACGAACAACTCCTAGAGCTCAACCTTTAATTCATAGTGCAATGCAATCGAGAAAAGTAGCTCATAATGTCAATATGACAGTAGCTAGATGGTAGTATGATACAAGTTCATCATTTAGTGCTTCCCAATCTTACTGTTATCAACTTATGATGGATGCAATAGCCCCTTATGGTTCGGGATATAAAGCTCTTTCGAATGATAACTTAAGAGGTAAACTTTTGAGTTGCTCAGTTTTTGAAATTAGAAATTATTTGGCTGAAAGAAGAGTGAATTAGGCTATTTTGGGGTGTTCAATCATGTGTGATAGTTGGACAAATAGGAAACAAGAGCCTATTGTTAATTTTTTGGTTTATTCTGCAAATGGCTCAATGTTTTTGAAGTCTATTGATGCATCTGACCTAAATAGAAATATTGATACTTTATTTGAGATATTCGATGAAATTGTGAATGAAGTGGGGCTATAAAATATTGTTCAGTTCATTACTAACAATGATTTCGCTTGTAAAGCGGTAGGAAGAAGGTTACATAATAGGTACAATTCTTTTTTTTGGACTCTTTGTGCTGCACATTGCATTTACCTAATGCTAGAGAATATAGCGGATCCTAGGTATTTTCCTATTATTGATGAGACTATGCAGAAAGCTAAAAAGGTGACCAAGTTTATCTATAATCGTGCATGTGTTTTGAATTTAATGAGAAAGGAATTTATCAATGGTAGGAATTTGTGTCATTCTGGTGTGACAAGATTTGCAACAAATTTTTTATCACTTCGGTCTTTTGTTTCGATGAAGAAAGAGTTAAGACAAATGTTTACAAGTGATAAGGGGGTTACATCTCAACATGTTAGGTCTAATGCTGAATTGAAGGTTTCCAACATTATACTGGAAGATTGAAAATTTGGTCTCAATGTCAATTTGTTATCTAAGTTTGTGAGCCTTCGGTAAGGGTGCTTCGCTTGGCTGATAGTGAAGAAAAGTCAACAATGGAATTTTTTTTTATGCCATGGAAAGAGAAAGGAAGCAATCAAGGCCAATCTGAAACATAGGTCTTCTTTGTATACACCGTATTTTTCAATCATTAATGAGAGATGAGAAAGACAACTTTATGCTCCTTTGTAGCTGGGGCATTTTTGAATCCTATTGTATATTTCAGACCGAATTTTACAAAGAAAGCTGAAGTTAGTAGAGGAATGTTATTCACTATTACAATAATTGTTGGCCATGAAATGATGCAAGATTTTTTAAACTCACAAATAGAACTTTATAAGCTGTCTTCTAGGGATTTTGGATTGCTAATTGTTATTTGAAAAAGAGCAAAACTTTCTCCAAGTATTAGCTGTTTCTTTTTTTATTTGCTGGAAATTAATTATCACTTTTTTTGTTTGTAACCCTACTTTTGTTAACTTACAATTTACAGTTTCTTAGTATAATTAATTCGAAAGTGGTGTTTTAGAATTGCAAAGGTTTGTAATTTAGATTTTAAGTCAATGTGTGAGTGCAATAGGTTGTGAATGGAACTAGAGCACATTTGAATTCATCCATTCCAAAAAAAGGAATAGATTGAAGTACAAGAGATTGAATGACTTGGTATTCGTTCATTACAATTTAAAACTTCGGGAAAGGTATGTTATTATCATTATTAATTTTGATATAATTTTTTATAATTTTCTAATAATTAAATTTTATTGTTTACTAGAAGTCTTAATAGCACAAGTAGTTCAACAGCTCCAATATCTATTGATAATATCGATCTTTTGACAGATTGGGTTTATAAGGAATCGAATTTAATAGATATGAATGACTTGGAAGATAATCTTGGTTGAGAAAGCATTGACATGTCATTTGGTGCATTGAATTTGAATGATGATGATGATGAAGCTCCTCTCAATGATAAAAATTTTGTACTAAATGATAACTAGAGTCGGTGTAGTTATAGTAGATATCTTCTCGTAGACGATTGAATGAAGTTCTAGGTTTTTATTTTTCCTCTTCTTTTAATTTTTCTTATATTTGATGTATGTGTTAAATTATATATATATATATATATAATGTAATTGTAAATGTTTTTGTTACATGTTTTACTTCTACTTGGTTGGTTCCTCATCACGAGCTCTTGTGGTAAATTATAATAGTTTGAAAGTTAATGATATTTATTATTTTTTATTGGATGTATTTGAACTTATGATGTAATTATTATTTATTATATGATGAAATCGTAATATTTTAAATACTTGTATTATTCTTAATTTTATATTTGTACGATAATAATTGTCTTTTTTCACATTAATTGTAGTTATTATTTATATATTAAATATTTGAAAATGATTGTTATTTCATATTAATTGTGGTTATTATTTATTATTATGATTTTTGGAAACATGGTTGACGAAAACTTATAAAGTATACAGTACAACTGTATAATATGACAATGAAATATTTTGTAATTTCTAAAAAAATTTATGAATTATTTTATAAATTTAAAAAATTACCCGAAATGGTACCCGATATTGACCAGTACTAGTATAATACCATACTAGAACTCAATCTGATACCAAATCTAGTCCGATGTTTGCAACATTGCTTGAAAGCCTTAAAATGCAATATAAAAAACGGTTGAGGTGGACTTGAACCGTTAAATTATGGTCACATATGGTCAATGATAGAAGGATGTTATATTATTAGTTATATTCAATATAAAAAAGGTTAATTTAATGTAGTTCTTTTTTATTTGTTAAAATAAAGTCTTTTCTACATAGTACATTCATCTTTACTACATTCTTTTGTTATTATGAAAATCTTTATTCTTTTACCACTGTGTTTCTGAGTTGCCTTATCTTTACATGATTATCAATGTGTTTTTATCCAAAATGTATTATAATCAAACGGTTTTAAACAACCTTACAGTCTACATCTTTAGGCATTTATCACTCCATTAATGCACAACTATAACCTAAATGGGACGAGGTTTTATATTCACATTGCCTCCTAAATGTTTTTGACAGGTGAGGAAGGTTTCTTTGATTAATGTAAGGGTAACATTTCATTTGAACTCTGGTTAGATATAAAATTAATAAATAAAATTTTAAAGTATTTTAATTTTCATTTTAAGTTGATTAAATTTAATTTGAATAAGTTGAATCGATTAATTATAATATTTAATGGCATCGCATATGCCTTGTATCTTTTATGATCTTGAAAAACTGGATTCAAAACCTTATAAATCATGAAATAGTACTGGCACCCCTCTTATTGGTCAGGTTCGTCGTATTGTAGGAGTGATCAAGCAGCACGTGCAGTTAAGGTCCCGTAAGAATCTGTCAATTATCCTCTAAAGCAATGGCTCGTGGTCTCTTAATGACCGTTCCTATAATCTGATGTTTATTCTGTGACTTGATCTGCTCATGAATAGATGGTTTGATCATTAAACGGTTAATTCTGATATGTTATCTTTAATACGGATTATCTTTGAAATCAAGGATCATTCTCCTTTGTAATGACTCCAATTTTCAGAAAAGATTCATGTTGGACTCCCAGTTTTGGAATTGTGTCTATTTCTCATTCATCAGTTATGGATATTTGCTCATGGCGAAACATTAAAGTTCATCTTTAAAGCTTGTGAAGCTCATGATATAGCACGTTACTTGGAGGTTCTCTTTTTAAGTTGTCTGCTCCAATATTCATGTGCATAAAGATTGCTTGTTTGCAGGTTTCATTCATCTATCAAGAGGTACATTTCCATCCGCTTTGATATGGAACCCTTGCCTTATGTTAATGCGGTGATTATTGACAGCGTCATTCCTAATATTTTATAAATCCTGGGAGATGTAAAAATAAAAGACCTCAATAAATTAACAATATATAAATATGTAAACTTTAAAAGCATATCTTTATTATTAAAATTTAATATCCATACATTAAGTGAATCAATTTATAACTTCACATACTTAACAAAATATTAAATGATCATAACATCAGTTAATAAAATCTTGCAAATGTCAGTAATAATAAAATCACTAAAAATAGTAGCAGTAATAACAAAATAACAATAACAGCAGTTGAACAACAATATTAAACTATAAAACACTAAGAACATTGCACTAATAAACACACAGATGATCATGATTTATGAAAAACAATTTCTCCTTGCTTTTTT
>JANQAP020000014.1:7360667-7372054 GCA_026874005.2 Erythroxylum coriaceum
GCATAAACATAGTCTGAAACTCAGTTAACTCAAGCGTTAACTTTAGGTTGAGTTAGACTAGGCCTAGGCCAACTTGCCATTCCTAGACATTGCTCTACTTGATCATCACTATTTCATTTGAACTTGAAGACCCATTTATTATCAATTTACTTCCTTCCTTGAGATAATGATATAAATTATCAAACTTTATTTTTATAAAGAGTTTCAATTTTTCCTGCATTATTGTCATCTACTAAGAGGCATATGGATTATTAAATGTTTATTAGATGTTCAATGACTCTTTATCCTCTATAAAAATTTATTATGTTAAATTGTCCTCCATTATATAGTCTGAGTGCTAATTTGATATTCTTTTTATATGATTTGATCGACAAACTTTTGGAGCTTCAAACATTAAAGATTGTGCTCTAATATTACTTCAAAAGAAGTTTGAAATTCTCTTTCCACCTATACAGTAGTCTATAAACTTCTTTCTAAATTATTATTGTCTTCTTTACACACACACACACACATAAATACTCATATATATACATACATATATACACATATATAATTTATCTTTTATGAAGGTCGTGTCTTCGTTGATAATAACCTTATAAACACTGGGATCCTATAGGCAATAGTCTTTCACTTCATTAGCATATCTTAAGAATAAGTATTGACTAGATTTTAGATATAGCTTTGTTATTTCTTTAGCATTATACATTCACATACATAGGACTTTCAAATATATTAAGATTAGAATAATCCATTGGCTTCCTACTCTATATTCCATCAATGTCTTCAACTCAGTTGTAGTTGACGAGACTCGATTCATTAGTTTACAAGTACTATTGAATTCTTCTATCTAAAATGGCCTGCAGTTATAAATGTCATTCTTATACTTTCTAATATAGCTTTATTCATTTATTATATCACTCTATTTTGTTGAAGGGTGTATGCAACAATAAATTGTATTTTGATGTCTTCTTGATTACATAATGTATCAAGTTCATTGCTAATATATTCTCCTTCACTATTCATCCTTAGACACTTGATCATTTTATCATAATCAAGATCAACGCACACTTTAAAAATTTTAAAGACTAAGAATATATCTATTTTCTCAATCCTAAATTTGGTTGGCTTCTATTTAAAACAAATTTGAGATAAGAGAAATAACTCCCCCTGTTTAATATAAACAGTAGTACCAAGAGCATACAATAAGTAAATATGTAATCTTTAATTGGGCTCTGATAACAATTATAGAGTGATTAGGTTAACAGAACAAGATCATAGACATACAAAGCATTGTTACGAGCAAAAAGATGAGTTATAATACAAATACTCATTATAAGTTGCAAATAATAATTTGTAATTTAGAACCTATAAGATTGATATCCTCACAAGCTTTACTCTTTGTTTGAATTTGTTTAGAACCTATAAGATCGATATCCTCGCAATCTTTACTCTTTGATGTTTGAATATGTTCTTGATACATAAAACAAGAAGATAATGGATATTTGTAAATGAATCAAATATCACATATTTTAATTTATTATATTTATTAGATATTCTAATATCTAGACTTTTTTTACCACAAATTACTTATGTTTATCTACATATTTTGTAAATAATAATTAGATTATTTTAATATGAACAACATCTAAATATTACGAGTAATGTCTACATTCTTCTAACATAAATTTTTCTATTCTTTATATGTTTCCTTTATTACATAAAAAGAGGCTTACATTAACAAAGGTAAAAAAATTGTTATAATTTTTTTTAACAAAACAAATTTAAATCTAATTTGGGTATAAAGATTATGTACTAACATTGTCTCCGATATTGGTTTGTAGGTCTAAGACTATTAATGCAATAGTATTACTTATGATGTTACCTTGAAAGAAGCCCAGTTAGCTCAGTTCGAAAGCAAGCCCCTAAATGACACAAGAAAGCTCAGTGAATACCTTTCTCCATGTGTAGAGAAAGTGTGTAACAAATGGTTTCTCCTCATATTCTGCTTTATTGGCAGTTGTAATTCTTTTGGAAGACTCTTTTATTAATTATATTCAATTTATAAAAAAGCTTCTTCTTTTTGTTCTTTTCTTTTGATTCTACTCCATATTGCTCATAGTCATGGTCATGGACGGAGTTACGCTCTCACGTTGTCCTAATTCAAAGTTTGATTATACTTGAGTTGCACCATGACCCTGAAAACAGAAGGAGACAAAAAAGAGACGGGTTCTACTGTAAACCTAATTGACATGCCAACAAATTTCAGCAGCCTACAGCCGCTGAAACGTTAGAATAGTTCCAAGTTGGAAGCCAAGTCCTTGAAATGGACAGGACATGTTAAAGTTGGAAAGTAGCCATAGATAAATTATTGGGTAAAGGTCATCCATTTTTCTAGTGGTTTTCGTCTTAAAAAAAAAGTCATAATTTAATATTTTTTAAAAAAATTCATGTTTTTTTTTTAATTTTATATCTCATTTCGTTAGTTTTTTATTAAAAATTTTAACAGGATTAATATGTCATATGTTTTTTAATATTTAAAAATTAACATAAATATTAAGATATACTTATTTATTTTAAATTATTTATAAATAAACTTTCTATTTACACATTATCTCGAATTAAAAAAAATTAGTTAAACAATTATTTTCTAAAGATTAAAAAAGTTTTTGGCCATCCGTTTCTTGTGCCAAAGATTACTGCTGAAACGTAGTCCAAAACAAATGAAAAAGTCAATAATTAATGAGTTGCAACAACGTCTTGGAACTATGCGCAAGAAATCCCAAGATTGGTGAGTGATGTAACATGAAGACAAGTTTCTTCTTGCCAGTTGCTTCTGATGGCAAGTTTGACCATTTTCATATAGTACGTAGCTAAGCTTTATCAGATAGTTCTGCAGATTGGTCACTGACGTACCCAGAAGAACAGAGAAGAAATTGGGCAGGAAAAACAGGAAGAAGAAAGCACTAACAGAATAAGATATATTTATTTGGCAAAGTCAGGCTTTTGTATCACGTGTTACAGACTAAATAACCATTGTAAATCTTCCATAGTTTACAACATGTCAAGGACAATTGATCAAGTATAAACCTGTAAAATTGTATACCTTCCCTTTGATCTTTATCCAGTTCGCTAATAATCTTGAGCATAGAAGTCAATAATCTCTTTGAGATTAAGCTGAAACAGCGAAGAGCAATCATTATGCATCAACCACAGCATGTGCTCGAACAGAATTGCATCGACATCCACAAAAATCACTCTCTTCTCCCCATCCCTTCTCATGTGAACATCGCCAAATCTCCCTTCTGTCTCATCCTTCTTCACCATATCCATTAAAACTCGAAAAGGGCTCTCTTGTAGAACAAATGGATCCACTAAGAACTCTCTCTTCTCTTTCCCGACCACCACGGTCACCGGACCATCAAACTCGCCGAACCCTTCTTCGGTCAGTGGACGGTAGCCTAACCGTGAACCATTGTAGCACTTTCTCAACATCGATACAGGCAAAATTAAGCACTCCATACTTGTTTGTACCAAAGACTAAACAATATACAACTGATATACAAGTGTTTGTGACAGAAGATAAAGGGTGTGTAAGTTAGGAGTTCAAACACATATATAAGTTGGGCAGTGAGACATGACCTGACGAGTTTGACAGGTTCAATTCAACTATGAAATTGGCCAGCTAACGGCTAGAGAAAGAAAAAGGGATAAATGAAGTATTTGTATTTGCAAGTTAAGTAATGGATTGGGATGTTTTTGTACGTATTTAAAATGGTAGTTAATGGTTCTTTAGTTCCAATGTAGCCGTTGGAGTAAGGGAAAAAACAGTAGGTGGTAGGAATGGGATTACGACTGCCGACTGGATCAGTCATGATCAGTACATTCATCGTTGTCTGGTTGGGACACGTTGAGCAAGTTGCTTTATTCATCTATGCTATAGTGGAGTTCTATATTATTTGTTTCATAAATTATACTAGGATATTATAATTAAGTTCGGGATACTATTGAGTACATCATAATTTAGAAAATGGGCATATAAATTTTTAAAAATACACCATATTAATTGTTTTGATTCAATTTTAATTTTAAATTTTAAGAGTTTGTAATATCATAGAATATTTTAAGGTAATTTAAAAATAATAATAATATTTTTTAGAGTAAGTAAAAATTAAAGTTTGTATCTTTTATCGTTTAAAATCAATTTTAGAACCAAGTTTACAATTATCCTTAGATACGTCTATTTCATTAAACTAATGGCATAAGAAGAAGGGAAATTCTAGAAAATGATAATTGTTAGGTTGCCCAACTTTGATCCCAATTGATGTGAATATGTGAACTTTGATACTTGTCAGTGGACACGTATTCTCATCAATGTTATCTAAGCATATGGTTAGAATTATGGAATTGGAATTGGAATTGGAATCCAGTTGTTAGTGTAGTCAATCCGCGTAGACATTGTTAGTTCATCAAACATAACATTCTTGAATTGAACAGAAACAGAAACAGAAACAAACAGCCAATTCCACATTGGTCGATGCCACCAAAGTCGGAGGAACTCTTTGACATTTAGTAGTCAGATTGTGACGATGCTTGTTGTACACATGGCCGGACAAGAGTCACCTTTCATCAGCCCACCGCTGAATCAATTAAATTTTGTCTTATTAATTCAATAAATAATAGGATAGGGAATTTAAACCTTTCCTCCTCCATGGTTTTAATTTTGCATGATATAAAAACAGCCAAGTTTAGATTCCTTCTTTTCACACCCACAACAAATAAAATTGCAATGAGAAGATTTGACACTAGCAAATGACATAATGGAGCCTCTATGCCTTCCCATATGGCAAAAAAACAAGGACACTCACTACTGGAAAACCGGTGTAGTGTTCACAGTAGTAACACAGATCAAAATGTAGATAATCACAAAAGTATTACCAAATTGATCTAAGACATTCTTCAATTAAGGTAGCATTTAGCTATTTGCTAATAGCCATGTTTAAATCATCACAAGTGAAAAAGAAAAAAGGAAGAAGATAGCTAATCACTACTCAAGATGAATCTAGAAAGAAGAACGAAAATCTACAGCTCGTACTCAGAACCCTCTCGTTAGCTTTAGGATTTGATCTCAATCTGCTGTGCAAGAACGCCGCAGAGAACCCTACTGTCAATTGTTAAGCATCTGATCATTGTGGATTTTGGCCACCCCATAATTGATACATCTGCATGCCATGTATAGGTTGACCGGGATTGCCATATATTCCAGGGCCACGATGCATTGGACTGCCATCATTCTCATCAGATGACTCGCTAGACGCCCCTTGACAAGGTGGGCTCGTTTCAGTCATCGGTGAACTGAAATTCAACAGCTGCGGTGCAGGTGCCGATGAAGGACCAGACTTCTTTCCAGAATTTGGTTTCCTATCAGCAATAAAGCTCCCAACAATGACCTGGTCGATGATAAGGAACCAAAACATGAAGGAAATCATGTAATTGCTAAGAATCTTGTGGGTTAGTTTACAGTGAAAAAGAGGATGATAGCCAGCATGATACCTGTACGGGTGATGCTGCCTGTAGTACTCCAGCAACACCGCCACCCAAAACTTGGCCATCTGAGCCTGCTAGTGACACACTCAAACCTCCATCTCTCGAGCAATTACCATCATTTTCAGAAATCCAGTATGAACCTGATAGAGAAATGATCTCATATCGGCCCTGCAAACAGGAACATCAAATTAACAAACAAAAGGCAGCACAGTAGTAGAGGAGACTAACCAATTCCCAAAAAAACAAACACAAGCATGCATATCTAAATAAATTAATGACACATGAACAGCGCCTCAGAGGATAGCCCTCAAATACTGAAACTGTGAAACAAAATTTAGATGTGCCTCAGCACACTTGCAACTGATTCATATTCATAATATAGCATCTGAAACAGTAATACCATTTGTCACGCTAGACATTCTAGATATTTCAAATTCCAAATTCCAATTACTGAAAAAGCGACACTAATTGACATGTTGAAAAATCTGCATTGGCAACATATTAAGGGTTAAAAGTAGTCAGAACCATATTTTAGTTATTGCTCTAACTTGGTTGGTAATTTTCCAACATGGCTTTTGTGAATATACTCTCCTATAAGGTAACTTACAACGTTGAGCTTGTAGTTGAGCTTATATGACTACACTAACATCAAGAAGCTAAATCATTCAAAAACATGTAGGTGATCCAGTCATATGTCAGTGATTCCTCTGTTCAAAACTTTGGTATTATTCGAGGTTCACCCTGTCAGAGAAGAGCCACACCTCAATCCTAAAGATGGACGAAAACTCCAATCATTCCAAGTAAGGTTTTTATAAAAACTTTGCTTGAACATTTTAAAAATTTTGGGAGAAAACTACGCTACATAACAGACAAATTCATCCTGAGTAGCATTTTTTTGCAAGCATTAATTACTAAGTTTACCAATGCCAAATGGAAAATTTAAATTTGAAAAGATTGGCATTTTTTTGGATCTAGAGCAATATAATTCTAGCAATATAACTAGTTCTTGCAAATTAAAACTTCATTTTAGTCAACATGTCACTCAACTATAAATTGTATCCTATAAGAAACTTTAGAATAAAGGAGATAGAAGTACAGGCCAATATACTTGCTCTCCTCCTAGAAGCTTACTCGCTAGACACATAAGAATTAATTAATTCCTAGGAAGCACAAGACCACCAAGGGTCACAGAAGAACACTGCTGTCCTAGAGATGGCCTGTGATAGGTTAACTAAGAACAGCAGCCTTGAAAACTACCAACCCACAAGTAATATTTGACCTATCAAAGATCCAAGAGTGTTGTTTATATGCCCTTCAAAATTACCAAATACCTTGAGAACAAAATACATGATGCCAGCACAAACAACAGCCCAAAATCTATAATCTCTTCCCCATTTTGAAAAAAAATTACAGCTAATATGCCAATTAAGCCTCCCAACCAAAAGACAAAAACGTCAAAATCTTGAAATGTAGATTATACATTTAGGAACCACATGAATACCACGAGAAGGGGAAAGAAGAAAAAGAGAAAAAAGGCCATGCATTTCAAGACATTAGACATCATCTGAAAATATTAATGAGTGCAGAAATTAGGACACATCAAGGACCCGGAATAAGGATACTTGTAAGAAAGGGATAAAGGTGTCATGACTTCAAAATACAATTCACCTCAACCATCTGGAAATCATCTGACAGAAACAAAAGGTTGTGCCAATGAATCTTGTCCTCTACCAGGTTCAAATCCCAATAGAGTCTCTATGCTTTCCAACAAAAAGAAAAAATAAAAAAAGAAAGAAAGAAGATTCTATAGTGTAGGATTTTTTACACCTTAAACTACAAGACTTCAGGTATTTTCATTTAAAGGGGTAAATCCAACTTCAGTTTCAACAATATTGCTTGTCATATGCATATTTACTTGAGTGATTCTGTCAAACCTAAGCCACATGCGTCATTTTACCATAATCTGCCATAATTTATCTGATAAATATTAAACAGATGGTAAAATACCTCATATGTCACAGTACCCACTGACATTGCTGGCTGGCGAAGCGTAACATTGCAGATGGCACCATTTGCAGAGAGAATACACACAGTTCGTGGCCCTTGCTGTGAGAAAGCTTTAATCTTTGAAGCTATGTCCTGCAAAAGGCAGGACGTTGCTACTCAGATGTCAAATAATATTTGAAATCTAATATTTAAAGACTGAGAAATGCATCTTCAGAACCACACTGGATCTTTTTCTCTTTCCAAACAACACAAAAGTTTGATATTTTAATAGGAATCACATTTCATCAATCAAAAAGACTTTGCTAACCACAGAATCATACAATGTGCAAGCCAAAGTACACAAAGGTCACATTAAACATAATTTCAAGTATATCAACTACAAGGAAACAATAACTTCCTCAAGGGGTGCAATCGGAGTAAATGAAGACCAGTTAAATAAAAACTCCAAGCATAACTATTGAATCTCTTTTTGTGTTCAACAGATTGTCCAATTAATTAATTAAGACTCAAGCATAATGAGAACATGATATGCCAGTTCCTCCCTCCTCCGAGAATTATTCAGTTGCTGGCATCTAAACCTATGGATATAACCCGGATTAGGTTGAAGTTTACAATCATATATATCAGAAAAGGAAAAACATCAAGAAAACAAGGTTTAAAGCTACTTCACTTTTCATATGCATCCAATTAAAAGATTGACATTCTCTGCGCTCAAAGGATCACAAATATTAAGCGGTAAAAACATCTACTTCAAATATTTAATAGGCCAAAACCTAGTCAAATTCTACTTCAAGAGCATCCAACCATTAAACTCCTTAGAAAATAATAAACTAACAATGAATAAAAGAGAGAATACAGAATAAAGCAAAACCTCTCAACATCAAACCAATGTAAGTGATTTAGACCATTAACTAGTCTATCTTTCCTACTTCTATTGGCATCATCATCAAAGCTTCATCCTGCCACTAACATTCCTCATTTATACACATTATATCCTCAAAGTAATCATAATTAACCACATCCTTTATGTTCTCTTTCCAACAAAACTTTACAGATCAAAGGACAAAAGAAGGTGCAACTCCAACTGTTAGTAATACAAAGAGAGAAAAGAGCACAAGGTGAATCATCTCGCCAAGTTAATCTTCAAATTAAATCATACATACCTCCCCTGTTTTCACTGTGATGACGTGTGGCGTAAAGCCAACCCCTCCCACTCCTCCTGAAAAACCAAAATCAAACTCACTCGAAGAATCCATCTTGAAGAAAACGCGAGAACCAAAATCCACACTCAGGATTTTCAAAGTTTCAAGCTCTTACAACCAACGCCAAGAAGCTTCAACTAAAAAGCAAAAACTTCAAGAAAGAATTCAAGTTAGCATCAGCAGAAACTCACCTAATGCATCGAGTTGTTTCTTTACAGAGCCCGGCGGTCGTCCCCTGTTCCTCTTAATCGGCGGTTCCGACGCCGCACCGCCAGGAGCACCACCGCTGGAATCCGCATGACCTACGGAGACACCACCGGAAGAAATCGCCGGAGTTGGCGCCAAACCCAACGCAATGTTACCATCGGAATTGTACTTCCTGGGCCTTCCCCTCTTCTTCTTCCCCGACTCCATACTAAACCTCATTCCACCGGAGGACGGCGATGACGATCCATCAAACCCACTCGAGTTCAGCCCCCCACCAACACCACCACCATCAAGCTGCTGCTTCACTTGCGAACGCTGAGCACCCACGGAGTTAAACGGGAAACCAGCGCCAGCCGGAGCGGCAGGAGGAAGATTCGGGGTGGTGATCACAGACGGGTGAGTGACCGTGTGGGTTGGGTACGATGACGTGGGACCCCCACCAAGCATTATGTTGTGTTGCTGATGGTGTGGGTGGTGGTGCTGGTGAAGATACGACGGCGGGTGCTGTGGTATCGACGGTGGTTCTCTGGCGTCCATATTATTGGGTAGCTTTCTGATTTCTTTTTCGTTTATCCTTTTTGGTTCTTTTTGGTGTTTTCTGTTTGTTAGCTGGGAAAATTGGGGGAGTTAGTGGGAAAAGCAAAGAAAGATAAGAGTAAAGATCGTGTGGGGTTTGTGTTGTGTTGTCTGTGTGTTGTATACTCTCTAACTCACTCTTCTTCTTCTTCTTCTTCTTCTTTTCCTTTTTCTTTTTAATGAAAAAATAAGTTTCTGAATCTCTCTTTCTCCTAATTTCTCGCTTCTGTTGCTCTCACTATTTTTAGAGAATTGTTTCTCTTTTATTGATCCTGTTTGTTAGCCTTGGATTGGATTTCACCGACTCCGAATTTTCTATATATAAAATTAGAGTTAATTCCAAAATAACTAAGATTAAGTCCTTATTAATTAATGATTATATTGTATTTAATATCAACTCTAACTCTAAGTCACAGTATTTAGTTGATCTAATTAACTTATCAAAAACGATAATCATAATTTGTCTCCAACTCTTACAAAGAAAGAATATTTACACTATGATACCTTTTCTTGTTTTATATTTTTTATTTTTAGCACATTAATGCTTGTCATTGTTCGGAGCAATTTCTATTATATTTAAGTACAAACATATTTTTAATTTAACTTTTTAAATTTATAATTCTAACACAATATTTTGTAATGTTTATACAAGTAAATTTGGGGATACGTTACAAGATATTTTCTGAAATAAGACAACATTCAAAATCAAACAGACTTTAGAGTCATTGTTATACATGAGAACTTGAGACTTCCAAAGTCAAAAAGGAGAGGCAAAGATTGTTGGAGGAAATCATGAAATTTGAAAAAGCAGCCGCCGGACCAGAAAAACTTGGACAACAACAAAAGAACAAAAAGAGTAAATTCATCAAATATGCAAAAATTAGAAACAACCACAGAAAAACCAAAAAATGCTTACCATCATACTTGAAAAAAAACAAACTCATAATGTTATAAAAGAGCATAATCCTCTTCCAACAAGATTCAATCTTTTACTCTGCTTCCTTAAATATTGGTATGGACAAATACAACACCAACAAAAGAACAAAATGAATCCAGAAACTTGGAAAACAAAACTCCCAACTTCTCACCACAACACAGGAATGATGTATGTTCACAGCTTTCTTCAAGAAGGTCAAACCCCCAAATTGATATGGTCAATGATCACCATCGGTGTTCAAATTTACACCAAAGAAGTCTCTCTACCACATAATCCCTCACCATCTACAATCGAATCTCGTATGAGCCTGCTTTGGTAATGTAACGAACCCACTCAACTGTATTGTAACCACTCTTCTCCCATACCTACAGATAATCACTATATGTCACCGCTGAGCTTTTGGATACCGACCTAAATTCAATATTGAATTAAAAAATGGCGTACCTTTAAGAAGCGAACCCGTAAGCCAGATGCTGTAAACATGGGAACCTGCACACCCAATAATTAAAGACGATAAAAGATGAATATTATTCGATGTTTATAATCTGAAAATCAGACCCAAACTCTACACCAAACCTTGACATGCCACAACATAGAGTTTTGATGTATGACTTAATGCATACTCAATACTGCAACAGACTTTATTTTGGTTTAAATAGCAACGTATAATAAATTAGGCACCTGGAATTCCATCTGAATTGGAGGCCTTGTCCAAGATTTCTTTTCTACCATTGTGGAAATTAACTCAACTTCAGCACTCAGGGTTGGCTCTGCTTGACCGGGAAACTTTTTTATCCTGAAATTGTTGCAAGAATGTGCCACTGAATAGCCATATCCAAATTAAAGAAAAAAAATCTAAACATGGAAAAGATTCTAATAAAAGAAATTACAAAATTAACATTATGATTAGTGAG
>JANQAP020000014.1:7462412-7473166 GCA_026874005.2 Erythroxylum coriaceum
TTGCAAGTCACCAGCATGGCAGGCACCACACCACCCAAGCCTTTGCCAGTTGAGCTATTATAAAACCATATTTTAGTATTTAGGCACTACTTAATTAATTTTGATGATAAAAATATAAGCTTCAATATATTCTTAACTTTTTATATAGTTAAATTTTCTAAAGTATTATGCTTTATTAAATTTCTTAATTTATTCTTAATTTTATTATTAAATAAGAAAAGTGTATATATATATTTAAAATTATTAATTAAATAAATTAATTTTCAATTTAATCATATTAAACTTTAAATTAAATTAATAATATTTTGATTAATTGATTTAAATAAATTCAAATTATTTCATTAAAATTTTACCGGACTATTTTTTTTGTTTGAGTTCAAGTTAAGATTCAAATTAATTTATTAACTTTTAGAAGATTAAATTCAAACCAAAATGTTAATATATTAATTTATAATAATTTTTAGAAATTAAAAAATTCAAATTTTATTTATTGACTTTTGAGAGTTTAGATCTAAACCAGAATTTATAATAATTTTTAAAAGAAATAGAAAACAGTCAAGCAAATGAAAATGCCAGCCAATGGAGTACGGACAATCTAAATTTGGAGATGCAATTGATGAGCTTTGGATCGAAGTGAAAAAGCATACCAAAAGCCATCTTTAACAAAGATGCTTTAATACTCCAATGCCTAGTTGTCATTTTCTCCTCTTTCTATTCATTGATTCTCGGTTTACAAAATTTCTTCTCTAAACCCCACGCATTTTATAATAAAGAAAGCACCGTACTTTCCCTTTACAAAAATCCAATCTTTCTCTCAATCTGTTACTCTGTCTAGTTTTGTGATTCATTTTACAGTTCAGTATAGATTGATTTTGTTGGGAATGCGATTCTTTAGGAGGATCGCTGGGCTTCTGGGGCTTGCTAGGGACGACGGAGGACAGGAAACGAAGAATCAACAAGAAGGTGGTAGTGGTGGTGGTGAAGGAGATCAGAATCGTCAGAATCACGGCCAACCTCAATTTCATCAAAAGTTTCAAGATTCTGGGCTTCCTCGTAAAGGGTTCAGCGTTCCTGTCCAGGTTACCGTTGAACGTCCCCATCTCGGCCCTATTCTTGTCCCTTGTAGCTCCGGCGATGGCGGCGTTCAGGTGAGCTTTTTTTAATCCTCTCCAAGGCGAATTGTTTTGCTTGTTGTTTCTTGCTCTCTTTTATCGCATCAAGTTTGACTTTTTTAGTTACTGTTTGGCTTGGAATATCGGAATCTGGGAAACAAGGAAGTGATGGCTTTGACATACTTTGAATTTTAGTGATTTACTGTTGTGATCACATCTTTTTATAAGGGAAAAGGCTGTTTTTACATTTTAATTCCCATGGGTTCAATTTCGGGGGTGGGAACTTATTGTTTCCTATTGTGGTACTTCGACATAGAAACACTACTCGTGTCTGTTGATTTTGGCGAGGCAATAGCAGTAACGTCTTCTGTACAAAAAAGCAACAACTAAAGGATGAGTTCATTCGCAGTGAGACATATATTTAGATACACGTAGTTTGTATGTGCAGTGCATGACTTTATTAGTGCATTGGAATAAACTTCATTGCACGTATGAATGGCTTGTTGTCAGTTTTCATTTTCTCGTTTTCGCTTGTTTGTTTTCTAAGAATTTCTGTTAGGAGGCTTACATCAGTTTCACTTATTTGCTTTCTAAGAATTTCTGTTATAATTTCTGTTAGGAGGCTTACATCAGTTTCACTTATTTGCTTTCTAAGAATTTCTGTTATCAGGCTTACATCAGCCGTTGGTTTCTTTTTTTTTTTATTGTCCCTCATAGGATCATAACTTCTACATTACCTTTATACCATCTTTATGACCAGAATGTTTTTGCTGTAAACTTCTGTGCTAAGATGGTTATCCTCGTGTTTGATGGAGCTTTGACGGATTTTTTTCATGATTAACATAATGTTGTCCCCTTATATGCTGTGACCTTCTCATTTACTTCTACAGTCTCCTGATTGGTCTTGATCATTGTGGTTCTGTTGCAACACTAGCAGTGGTGTCTGATTTTGCACAATTCCCAAATTGTGTAGCACTGACACTGTTGAAATGATTGGTTTAATCTGCTTGTGTATGTTGATATCTAATCTCATTCCGTGTTATTTTGCTATTCATGCTAGTTTGGTTCTATTGTCTGTCTGTGACGTTAGAGCAACAGCTGAACTCTTTTCATTTTTTTTCCTTTATTTGGTTTCTGTTATGAAAGTGGTCGAGTTATACCAAGATAGTATAGAAAATGCAATCGCACTGAACTGTTTGACTATGGGATAATAATGAGCTACAATATGGAGATAGAGTGAGGCTTCTACAGTGGGTTTAAGATATTGGGTTTTTTTTTTTCCAATTTAAGAGCTTAGAGCGTGCTGCATCAAGGCCTGTTTTGATTTTGTTTTTGGCAATGAGACTTAGTCTGTATGGATCAAATTTCGTTCTTAGCCACTAGGGATGGTAGTTATGATGGGGGAATGTTCTGTATCTAGAGCACATCGATAGTGGACTATTATGGCAGTTTTCTATGGAGTAGAAGCAATTTTGATAATCGCATAGGAAAGGAATAAGAAAGTTAAGAAAGGGGAAAGTAGAAGAGTTTTTTCACTTGTTTTAGTTAACAGCTAAAAGCTAATATCTGCTTGTTTACTGTGAATTACTATCATACATTGACTGAGCATGGTAGTCGAAGGTGAGGTGTGGTAGGTTGGGGTAGGAGGGTGATGTGTTGGGGAGAAGCAGGAGGGGATTGGGGTGGCAATGAAGATACAATTTAATTCAAATGATTAATTGCCACACATGAACAAGAGGTTAGAATTTTGGTGAACATTTAATTGCAAAAGAGTGGCTCAGCTTTTTTTTAAAGGATTCCACTAAGATCATAGCTGCAGTTTCCCCTTTGAATAACTACATAGAAGCTTTCCTCATACCAGAGCTTCAGGTTGCACCCTTTGCACATTGATTATCCTGTACTTTCATGACCAATAGTAGCTCCTATATTTTTCTTGGGTTGGGTAATATGTTTTCTGCTTTCTAAAAGGTATACATGCTTAATCATAGATTCATATTGCCATTTGGGATTTTACAGCACCACGCCCTCTTATTATCCTTTCCGTTATTTCTCTGCAAAACTGCGTATTTACTTGCTCTTTTGTGGTGTATTGCCTATTGTCACTCTGCACTCAAACCTCTCAGTCTCAACTGAGTTCCATAAGATCGGAAATGTGTAATGTTTCAAAGTAGGTTGGTACATCACTAGGCATATGACTCATTTCATTTTACCTTTATTTACATTTGGGTTTACCAATGTGGCTATAATACCCCTCTCTCTCTCTTTCTCACAAACACACATCACACACACACATGGTACACATTTGTGTATTTGTGCTTGTGAACAAATGCATAACGAGGGTTGTTATGTGAGTGCTGCTGTGGATTGCTTGAGCTTCCAGAAAATTGGGTTTAAGGTTTTCATGGATTTAGTTTGACATTCTTTAAATTTCATTCTAGCTAACATAGATGGATTGGATATTGTGTTAGTTGTCAACCACTATAATTTTCCTGGTTGATTAATTGAATCTCTCACTTCTGGCATGATGGCTTAGTGCTTATTGAAGCTTTGAGCCATTATGTTGTTTATCTTTTATGAACTGCTTGTAAACAACCTGGTTTCCGTTGTATGAATCTGTAACACACTTTTGGGATGATAGCTTCTTGATTATTGAAGCTTTTGATGCACAAAATTGTGTATCTTTTACCAACTGGTAGTCAGCGACCTGATCACATTGTATGACTTTGTAAAGCATGTGCAGTGCATTAATATTAGTAACTTTGCCACGAGTCAAGCTTAGTATTTGTATTGCAAAACTGATATGTACAGTCACTATTTTTGTGTGTTTAGGGTCTAAGGTGGTATGGAAAGCGCCTCAGGATAGATGAAGACGGAGATGTTGCTGATGAGTTCATTGATGAGGTTTTGCCAGAGACATGGAATCATGATGACCATCAAAAGCCAATGCCGAGGTTTAAAATGAAGTATGAAACCCGGCCAGCTAAAGTAACAAAACAAGCAATGTCCCAGGATGGAAAGGTCCAACAGTGTGTCGAATATCAAGGTAGATTGCAGTGGGTATGATTAATGCACGCGTTACAATGTAACTGAACTGCCACTGCTACGTCTGAACTGAAAAGTGGCGACATTAAATCCAAGATGGGAAATTTCAGTTGAAGGGTGCTTGGGTTTATCCAGCTTGTTTCTTTCTAAATAGATATGTAATTTTCATTGAGGTGTGTTTTGTAGAACCCTGCACCCAATTATTGTATCATCAATAGCTGAATTTCTGATTAGTTTTGATACTACAATTGGTTCTAGACTACTTTGATCAGATATGATTTACAAATCTTGTGGAAAGTGATTGTACTGCCAAATGGTATGAGATGGATGCCTGTTGTGTATTAAGTAGATTGATCCTCCTAAGGGGCAAGTAGGAACAGTGGTTGCAATCATGGTTCCGGTGATTCTATGTTATGGTTAATTTTCGATAAGAGAGAAGTGAAGAACAAGTGAGAGGGAAGAATCCAGGAGCAGAGAGAAGAAAAGATAAATGCCGGGAGGAAGAGAGAAGGCAGAGAATTTTAGAGAGAGAGATACACACGTTAGCTAATCCATATTCCTTGCCTAACAAAACGGTTACAAGCATTGTTATATTGCTATCCACTCATGCCAGTACAGCTATATAATGAATATATTATTTTTATACGTAACAATTTCCTTCTCTTTTAGCAAACTTTGTCCTCAAGGTTACGGAGGTTTACAGAACGGACAAAAGAAATAAACATATTTTCTTTTTATCACCCATCTCTTTCATAACACCATTAGCAGTAACTCCCTTAACGTTGTTGAGGAAGGAGACAAGATTATCAACATGTAGATTTGCATCCCTAGGTGCACCATATTCGTTACCAACTGGGTTGAAATGCGGTTCAATTGGCATGCAACCATTTGCTATGTCTCCAAGAGCATGAACATGGAACCACGGTTTCAATCTAGAGACAACTCTAGTTACAATAGTTTTCCCATCTTCTCCTTCATTATTGCTGAGAACAGCAGCAACCTGCGTTATTAATTCTGTGATCTCAGAGTATCCCTAAGAGAGAGAAAGAGAGAAAGATTTTATGTAGTTTCTAGCTGTAGGTTCCGGAGTAGCTGGAATAATAGCCGTCACATTCCTCTCTCGCTCTTGTCCCACTGAACTACCTTGCGGTGTAGTTTCCGTCGTTCCAGCTTCACCTCCCGATTTCTACAAGCTCTGCAAAAGTAAAGCTCATAATTCCGTCATCTCTTTTTCTACTTTGTCTGTTCTGTTTTGAATCTCCAAAAACATTCTTTCCATTGCGCTCCTCAAACTTTCTTCCATTCGCCTGAGCTCTGCGCCTATGGTACTTTCTGCCATGGTTTTTTTTTTTTAATTTCTTTTGTTCACATAATCGACTTCTCTAATACCATTTGTTATGGTTAATTTTCGATAAGAGAGAAATGAAGAACAAGTGAGAGGGAAGAATCCAGAAGGAGCAGAGAGAAAAAAAGATAAATGCCGAGAGGAAGGGAAAAGGCAGAGAATTTTAGAAAGAGAGATACACACACACACGTTAGCTAATCCATATTCCTTGCCTAACAAGACGGTTACAAGCATTGTTATATTGCTATCCATCGATGCCAGTACAGCTATATAATGAATATATTATTTTTATACGTAACATTCTACCACCCGCTAATCTGAAAGTTAAGTTTCTAACGGATTCGATTCAATTAGTACTTACAAGTTTTAGCAATCAATTATCCCTTTAAGCATCCATTAGTTTTTGGCATTTTTCGTAAGAATTGGTGGCCGGAAAGATATACATACGAAATATTGGAAGGCGGTTGAAGATGACTTGCTGACTTTTAAGGTGACTTGTTGACCTTGAGTTCTCGGTCTTTCTTGGGCCTTGGTGACGAAGGCCTAAGCAAGTTTAGGCCTTCATTAACCTGCGAGGCTAATATGTCGACATATTTTAGACACAACACCTATTTCTATTCATACATACCGTGGCCACCAATTGTATAAGAAAAGCGTACTTTGATTATTATCATAATCTGAAATATCTCTTATGGTCCCCTGTTTCTTCCGTCCTCTAATTTTCATGATTCGTGGAGTACTTGTTTGCATAGACAATTCAAAGAACAAAAGTATCTTAAATGAATCTTTTTATCTGCCGTGATCTTGATGTCATCTTTCGAACACACATGTCAAACCAATCAGAAAATGAAGTTTATCTTATCCCAAGATTTTTCAAAGTCTAATGCAGCACTCTTAATCTAAAACATCGTTCTGATACAAAACTTAAATACCTCACAATTCATTTCCAAATCTGCCAAAACTGCTTATTCATAGTAATTAACAAGGTCACGCAGAAAAAAGAAGGATTGTAACTCTATACATGTGAAGAAGAGAAGGGAATTCCTTGAATTTGCCTTCACTCAAAAGTTGAGGCTCACTGGAAGGGATATACTCTTTAAGTATTCAAAAACCTTTACGTGTGTAACCTCGTCTGTCTTTTTCTTCAATCAAGTAGTACTGAATTTGTGTTCAGTGGCGCTTGTTGAGGCCTGCATCACTCAATATAAGCAGTGGATCTTTTATTGAAGAAGTACCAATACCATCAAAGGGTCGATACAAAAAAGAAAAAAGGGAGGAGCTTTAATGGAAGCAACTTGGGCTAGTTGGAAGTTTGAACGTAGACAAATAGACAGATACTGACCCCAATGGATGTCACAAAGTTGCAGACAGCACATTTGACAGATCGGGCTCCATATTGGTACATCAATAGCATCCTGCAGTTTCCACAGTTGACGTGTGCCACTTGATTTGCTGTCAGAATAAATAAATACCCCTTTCATTCTTATATTTCTTAATCTTTTTTTTTTCCCTTCTTCTTTTTGGAGGTAAATAAATACAGTTCCTTCGTACCTTCCAAGGCTAGATTGACTGTGTGACAGCAAGAACACTGCACGCTTGTTGCTCCACGAATGTACATGAGCAAGGTGTGACAGCCCCCACAAACCAGCTGTGCCATTTCGGTCCCTTCTCAAAGTTCCACATACAAATAATTATTCGGACATAACTAGATATTATTTAAGAGTGCCATTTGGATTTCAACAAATTTTCAAGTAAAAAATATAAAGTAAAATGAGTATTGATTTAATGACCTTGTGATGCAAAGAAAGAATGGAGTTGAAGGCATTTTCTAACTTTGATACAGTGGATTGAAAGCTAGTTAGTGAATCGAAGTAGGTAAAAGATTCATACCAGGAGGTGGCACAGCCGTGACTGCATTGCAAACAGCACAGCAGACGGAGGTTGCTCCAACTGGATAGAGTAAGAGATTTCGACATCCGGAGCAGACAAGCTGGCTCTGTGCACCTGATAAACAAGAAAAAAAAAAGGTTGTTAACACTATAACTAGAAATCACCATCAAACTTCACATTCCAGTTTTGTACCATGTCAAACTATCATCATCACCATCAATTATGTTACATTAGAAACTGAAACTTGAATCATCAAGGCCACATGACCATTTCTCATTTTCTTATTTTATAAATAAAAATTGAGTGATTTAAGATACCATTGGCAGGTGGTGTATATGGTGGTGGAGGAGTTGTAGGATAGGGTGCAAGAGGAACTGGCATTGTAGTGTCTCACAAAACTACGCTTTTCTTTCTCAATTTCCTTCAATCACACAGCTTCAGGGACGGATAAGGGAATCCAACCTCTCATTCTTGACAAGCCTGTATCCAACCAAACATCTACGAAACCTGTACCACAATATCACTGCAGATATGAGTTGAACTTGAACAGCAGAAATCTGCAAATTTTTAGAACTTGGATTTATATTGAGAATTCTCATAGGTACATATACTAAAAAAGAAAAAAAGTACTAATTTAAGGAAATATATGATCAATAAAGAATTTAGAATCCAATTTAGTAATTTTATGTGTAGAAAACATACAAGAGGGCAATATTAGGTGTGTGTCAGGAAACGCAAAAGCTTGTGGACACTAAATAAGCGTAGAATTCCAGTTAAGCATTAGTTAAGAGCGTGGCAAGCACATACCTTTATCAACTTGCAGATGAAGTAGAGAGAGAGCGAAAGAGAGAAAAGGAGGGAGGGAGGGAGGGATTTAAGTGGAGAAAGGACGATAAGCACAGTGAGAAAAGAAAGTTGGTTTTGTGGTAGTTAAAAGAGGGAGATTTTAAGTTTTACCATGTAAAGGCTCCATTTTTATTCGTCTTTTTGCATAGGTAAACACGGTGGTTATGGTTAACTTGACTGAGTTGGTGGCATATCAAGCTCAAACTTTGACAGGAACTCTTGGGTCCCACACTCTGCTCTGTTTTTGGTGTAAAAAATTGCATGCACGTGAGTGTTGCATTCAACCACAGGCATCCTTTTTCGTGGGAAGATGAAGAGCTTGGATTGAACCACATCACAGATCAAGAACAAAATCATGACTGTTCTCTCATTTTTTCATATCTATACGGTGGTCCAATGAACCCCTTTGTCATCTTGGCAAACTATGATTAGCTCTCACACCTGCTGCTCCAAGCATCCAGTTGTATGCAATTGTAACCGAACTTGCGGGGAAGAGTACACTAACTTAGTTTCATTTCTGATGCTGGCCCTACGTCATGCTTAAATTATGCCCTTTCAACACCTTAGGCCCATGGACATGTGATGACAGCCATTGTAGTGTTGTTAAATAGATGTCGAAACTGACTCCGAATCTATTGCCAGTTAGGATTTTAGATGTACAGACTGAAGAGGTTCTCAAAGGTTTTTGTGTCAATTTTTGAAGCCGCTGATCTTCAGTTACAAGTTACAACAGAAGATCAGTTCCCCTTTTCAGTAAACTTCAGCCGGCATTTCAACCAATGATGTTTAGCTTGATTATTAAAGATTAGATCTTATCCATTAGACAAGGTTAATATGTAAACTAAATAAATTATTTTATAAATTAATAAATTAAAATTAAATGATAAATTTAATTTGAATAACTTTTAGAATTTTTAGGAACAAGTGATATGTTGGGTTAAAAAGAATTAGATGATAGAAGGTATCAGAAAGTTGACTTCTCAAAGTTAGCTGCCTAATCCAAATCCTCCCGTCAAAACTTGTGTAATTAAGGAAAAAGTTGTTGACGTCACATCTCTAGAACTTTTTCCATAGTCGAATAGCTTTCTTTAGATGTATCGATATGTATACATATAGTAAACACAGAAGGTATATAGGAAGAAGAAAAAGGGCAAGTCGGTTGAGACAAAAGAGCTTGTGATGAAAGGAAGGGAGCATTAATGAAGTTATGGGCAGTGTTAGATTTGGATTTGATAATCTAGAGAAAGCCTACTTAAAAAATCATGAGTTTGGTCCATGGATAAGCATACTACAAAAGTAACAAAACAGCCCAAGGGACCACCTTTTATTGTTCTTGTTCTTTTCTTGCCTTTTTTTGCCGAATTTCAACTGGATCCCATTTGGATATTCTTTCCTTTTATTTTATGATTAAAACTCTCATGGCTTATCTTTTTGTTTTACGAGAGAGAGAGAAGTTGTGATGATGGTAATTATTAAAAAATCTAATTGGTTTAACTCATTTAATTGTAAAAATTTTTAATTATTTAATTTTTAAATTCTATTTAATTTAATAACTTTTATTGTTAAAAACCGATTTAATAATTAATTGTTTAATTTTTGTAAATTAATAAATTCCTACAAATTAAAATAAATCAATTAATTTTATTTAATAATTTTTTTAATTAAAATTAAAATTCTTTAATGAATAAGAACATTCTCTTTCAATCATATTTCAAATTCTTTAATTTTATTCAATATTTAATCAATTTTATGACGTTCTAATATCAATTAAATATTTTAAACTTTAAATATTTTAGCTTACCAATTTAATTTAATAAAGCCTAAGCTTACACACGCAAGGTCTGACGTTAGATCAAGCGAAAGGACGATATTATAGGAGACTAGAGATATTTTCTACTGACTAAAATTATATGTTTATATATATATATAAATTTTTATATCAATGAAACCTGTTACTTTTTAAGTGTATATTAAATATATATTTTAAATAAATTATTTAAATCAGTAAATTTAACGTAAATAATTTTTATAATTTTATTTTATATTTATTTTTAACCAACTATTATTTTTTAAATTGAGGAGAATTATAAC
Source organism: Erythroxylum coriaceum (assembly GCA_026874005.2). NCBI lineage: Eukaryota > Viridiplantae > Streptophyta > Magnoliopsida > Malpighiales > Erythroxylaceae > Erythroxylum > Erythroxylum coriaceum. The sequence continues at coordinate 7,472,739 of JANQAP020000014.1, forward strand.
TCTAAATTATAATTCAAATTTTCAACTCTTTAAATTTAAAACTTCATAAAAAAGGTTAGTTTCAATGTTTGAACATAACATATCTTTTCTAAATTATCTGCATATATTTTTTATAATTTAGATTACCATAAAAATGAACACTTTCTAAAGTAGCTCAGGACATATGCAATTATGTTGTTCTATTCGTTCTATTTGCTTGTAGCACTTAATTATTCATTTCGTCTGTGCATTCAGTTCAAACCTCCATAGTGGAAAAAGAAATCTACAAAAAGAAAGGGACAATGGGTTGAAACTATTGATCGAAGTCATCAACTTATTGAGAAAACTTTAGCCTAATCTTAACCAGGTGGTGACAAAAAGTGAGTATTTGTTCTTAATTCATCGAGCATAGCAAAGATGCATGATCAAAAAGGTTTCGGTTGGAGCCG
>JANQAP020000014.1:7474524-7484655 GCA_026874005.2 Erythroxylum coriaceum
AAAGATATCAAGAAAGTGTGAAGTGTGAACAACTCCCAAGTCAAAGTTGAAACCATGCTCCTTGAAGAAATTTACATCAACTTTTATACCCGTGCATCTGCATTAGTTCAAGTGATGAAAACATTGTCTCTACACCATTCTCTTCATTCCTATACATTATTTTACCTGCATGAATAATTGTTGGTTTTCATATGAAATAGAGGGAATAAATTGTGTTATTTATTATTATATTTTAATAATTAATGAATAAATTATCCATAAAAATAATTATATAATAAATATAATAATAATGAATTATTAAGTATGCACACATTCACTCAATTGCTCTTTTTAAGTTCTCAAAGATCATAACAACTTTATAATATTTTGAAAGTTATCTCTGCAGTTTAATTATAGTCTATTTATACTTAATATTAAATGAAATAATCGTTAAATATACAAATTAGTCATTACATTAATTAATTTTGGGCAATCACCTACCTTTAATTGGATAACTAGACAACAAGACTTCTTGTAATCACTTTGTAGACCTACCGGTAGTTAATCACCCATAACTCTCTGTTTACCAGGAATATATCTTATGTTCCCCACATCCCAATTCCCCCTGTTCCCGTCTCATCTCAGCCATCTAATTTTTGTAAGTCTCATTTTTGAATAGATGGATTTTTATAGAACAAAGTAGGAACAGAATAATGAAAACAGATGATCTGATCTCCTATTTACCGGGTGAGTAGCACCTTTTATCTAGTTGGTGAGCAATGTTTTAGCCAATAATTAGTACAACTAATGTACAATATTCCATAGTGAACAACCTAATCTATGTACATGTCAAACAATACTTATTCACAAAATAAGTCATTTAAACTTAATTTTCAAACTTCAACTCTTTCAAAGATGAAAAACTCACAAAAGCATCGATCAAGATTATTTCAAAAGTTCTTTAAATTTTGTTTGTAGATTAATAGGTTTTTTAAAAAAATTCCTTTATCATGATAAAGTATGCATCTACCTACATATAAAAGATCATGCCATGATTGAACTCCTAATTCATTGAAATAATAATGATAAAATTATAAGAAAAATTACAATGATTGTTATATATGACGTAAATATTGTTTCTTATTTTTCGTCCATTTGACTTAAATTGTCTTAAAATTCTCTTAAACTTTATTTCCTCTACTTTGCTTATTTTTCTATTATTTGATTGTTCAATTTATTCAATAAATCATTTGTTCAGTCTATTCTTCTATGGTACTTGATGTCTTGATCATTTATTAACAGTAGTATTTTTTATTGTTAAACCATGTTAAGACATATGTTAATCATCTTGTTACTCAAAAGAGAGGTGAATTAGGTATTTACAAATTTAATGAAAATTTCCAACAAAATAACTCAATTTAATAACAATCAGTATATATAAGAATAAAGAAATTGCTTAGCATAAATCAATATAACAATTGAATAATAACTTAAAGATGACAGGGAAGAGGCAACGCAAACTGATTTATAGTAATTTGACAAACAACCCTTCCCTACATTTACTCTTAAGATTTTCGTGTAATTCTATTATAATTCTTCTTTCAAGACGAAGAATAATCTTTATGCAATCTTTTCTTGAAAAAAAGGAATCATTTTACAATCTTCTTTTACAGTAAAGAGAAACCTTGATTTCATATGAACAACCACAAGTACAATAATATAATACCTCACTTTATCATTTATAACTTCAAAAAGACACACTCATACAAAAATGAGATAACGATGTTCAAATGAATGGAAAACATTTAGAAATATTTGTAAAAACACACTTAAATTCTTATTGATGCTATATCCAATAAGAAAACATGTATTTATAGGATTTTGAGACCCCTATTAACTATTGGAGCCAAAGACTAGCTGTTAAAATAGCTAGTTCTAGAGTATTGGTTGACTAGTCTGATATATTGATCAATTAGTGTGCATTAAAAGTGTAGATTCACTCGCCATTATGAGATTGGTCGATAATTAAGGCATATTAATAGACTACCATTATATCAACTAATGTTACTACAAACTCTCAGTTTATCAAATTTGACAACCTTTACCTATATTAGTTGACCACTAACCTATGTACGTCAATTGAACCGCCTAAAAATATAGTTTTAACAACTTCAAATGCTCAAACTCAATTTGTTCAAGGCAATTGTGATTTAAATAATTCTTAAAATATTCCCTAAAGAGTATATAAAAAATTAAAAGGCTTTTTTCTTAAAACAAAAGCTTTAACACCTCTTAATGGATGAAAAGACTCATATAATGAAGTAAAAAAAATGTTTATGTGTGGTGAGCCTTTGAGATTACCAATTCAACAAAGTGTGATTGCAATTAATAATACAAAATGTAAATGACTTGATCTTCTTTTATTCTTGATTTGATCTTTACTTTGTAAGTTACAAGCTTCATCTTTTCATTTATAATCTTCATAGAGTATCTTCTTAAGTTTATAACTACATTTTGTTCTCTTATTGTTTCTCATCAAAATAATAAACTCGTTAGTAGTTATTATGTTTTGTTATGATCAAAACATCAAGTGGAACCTCTCTTAGCTCAAAGATCTCCCCCTTTTTAATGATGAAAAATATTTGTAATATTAGAGAGTAATAATAAGATTAAACACACAAATAACTATCCATATCAAGATAATGATTAGCTCCCCCTTAATTAATTTATAAAACATAATTCAATATTAAGATCACACATATAGATAAAAGAAATTTACTCAAGCATAAAAGTATCATATAAACAAAAGTCACCACATATACAAAAGTCACTCCTTTTAAATGTCATCACTCCTCTTAAATCTAATATCAACAATCCCCCTAAATCTAATATCAACAATCTTTCCCTCTTGTTGAAATTACTAAGAAGAAATCATGTATCTAAAAAAGCAAAATATGAAGTGTCGTGTATCAAGCGAACTTGGTTAAAAGATCCAAACAAATTTGATTAAGATTGATAAATTTTCTCAATTAAGAGTGTTATTAGACATTTAAACTCAAAAGGTTTAATTTTGCTAGAAAGCAATAGATACAATGTTAATATTATGCCTAATTTGAAAAATTAAATAAAAACAAAAATGACAAGTTTTGAAAAATTAAGGTTGAAATTGTAAAAAATATAAGCATAAGTATAATATTGCAATCAATTTTATAAAGGAGTACAAAATTTTGAAAGTCCTAAACAATTTCAAAAATAGCAATATAAAAAATATCATAATTTTGAAAGTCCTAAACAATTTCAAAAATAGCAATATAAAAAATACCCAAAATGTCAAAATTAAAAAAATAAAGATGTATCAATATAATTGAAAAGGAAACAACCCTAAATCCTTTTATAATTTAATTATGGAAGCATCGATTTGACAAGATAACTCTTAATTAAGAAAAGCTTTGAAAGTCTCTAAATTTGAAACCCGATAATGAAAATTTTCAATTTGATGCAATCTAACAAGATTTTTATGAATTGGATGACGGTTTTTTTCAAAGAAGAGGGTGAGTTAGCTAGGATTTTAGAAGAGATAATAAACAAAGATGAAAAATAAAAGAAAAGAGGAGGAGAAGAGCTTAAATCGTATGTACTAATCAACTATTTAAAGGTTTTGATCAACCATTCTTATTGACCAAATAGATCACAAACTCATATGACTCAATTTTCTCTCCTGAAAGAGATATTGGTTGATTAATGCTCTATATTAGTCAACCATTCATGCAACTAATCTTCTTACAAACTCAATGGAAGAAAAATTTTCTTAGGCAACGAGACATTGGTTAATCATTCGAAGACACTGGTCGAATAATGTAAGTAAGTGGACGACTAGAATTTTAACTAAATAATAATCAAACTCATTGTACATGGAATTTTAGTGGTTTATGATGCTTTTTGTTTGGTCAAATTAAGATTTTGGTGTATTAGTATAACCTAAAGACATGTAAATCAAACTCAAAACTCAAATTAAAAAATTAAAACACTTGATAATTCATGAAAATGTCAATCAAAGACCATTGTAATCATTAAAAGATGCTTTAATTATATAGAAACATGTCTAATTCTCTCTTAATACCCTTCATTTGTTAGTGAAACTATATCCCAATTAGTCTAGTTTATCAATAAGTTTTAATTTAATATCCCTATTTTGCATATAATCTCTAAGTTTAAGGTTGATAATATACCAAAAAAGTTCAATTCCTTATTAATATCACAAATGTAAACATTCAACACTAAAAATTTATACTTAAATTAACAAATAAAAGCAAGATGTAAATTTTATAAAGCATGAAATTACCTTCTGTTGAACATTGCTTATGATATGATTTGAATGAGGATTATCTTTGAATTTTCAATTCATTGGACTCATCTTATCCTTCTTATCATCCTCACTTGGATTAACAATTGGCTCTTTTAAAGAGTTTTTCGTTATCATTATTTTTCTCTTTGAGGGCTAATTTTTTCATATTCTACATAAATATTTTCAGGACTTTCTTAGATATAAGAAGCTTAGATTCATCATGATAAAAAGTATAAACTCTTTAAAAATAATATTACTATCATAAAAAGTACAAAATCTTTAAAAATAATACTACTATCTTTACTAAATACCATTTGCTCTTTCTTTTTTAAAAGCTCTACAAAACAAGGCAATTAATATGTTTTAAATACCTATATAAAATTGGTTCATTGATTATTAGACCCCTTTTTAAACCACACTTTCTGATGTTTGCATGTCATTTTTTGCTTGATAAAACAAAATTTATCTACATATCTATATTTACCACAAAAATGATATATCATGTTATATAAGTGATGATAATGCAGAAATGCATTACTTGGTATTTTATACGTGTATGTATAAATCTTCATTTGGACATTAAAGGTATTGAAAGTTTTCCTAAGGTAGTGAGATGTGCTACTATGATTATATATATGATACTCATTATGAATGAAGGCTTGATACATTTTTTTTAAGGTCTAAAAGGGTGTAAGTGGGTTTGCATGTTATTACAGAAGTTATGCATATTCTTCCTTTAGAGTATTGAACTTTACGCTTAGATTGTGAGCATATATGAAATCATTATGCTTACTTGTAGATTTAGTCCTAGTTGATGTGACATGTGCATGCATGTTATTATAAATGGATTCTTCATACTCATTTGTTACATTAGGCAATGGTTCTTTACTATGTAAATATTTTCCATGATAAATGTAGTTTTAAAATTGACTTCACTTTCATGGTTGTGTCATTATTCCATACTTATAATTGGAATTCTTTTGAGTTCTTATCATGTCCTCCAATTTTGTATTTCCTTTTGTAAACTTAGATAATGATTCCTTGAGAGCATCAATTGTCTTTTTCAATGTTTTGTTCTCATGTCTTAATGTATCTAAGTAATGATTATTAACAATGATCACACTCTTAGATGTCTTGACACTATACAATTACTCATTATATTTTCATTCTCACTTATGCGTGCATCTAGATTCTTTTGAGTCTTTTTGAGTTTAGAAGATAGTTTGGTCATATTCTCAAGCGTCTCAACTAGTTTATTATAAGTCAAATCAATATCATTATCATAATCATATGGTTTAGAGTTAGGGAGTACCTTATTATCATCTTTGGTTATGACGCACATGCGAGCTATGTCTCTCTTTGAATGTGGAACTATTTATGTCATCTTAAGTAGAGGCTTTAAGTGCCTTATTCTTGCCTTTATCCCTCTTCTTTTTCTAGTCATTTCTCTCATATTTATCATTTCCTTTAAGGAGACCGCATTTAGACTTTATGTCTTAGGATTTCCTACATTCAAAGCAAATGACATTAGAGGATTTACATTTTTAAATTAGTTTTACATTTTATAAAGTCCTTTGTTTTGGATAAATTCTTTCTCTAAAAAAACTTCTTGAATTTCCTAGTGAGAAATGTGAGGTCTTCATCAACACTTCCACTTGTAAATGCCTCTTACCTGATTCCTCCCTTAAGAATTTAAATGCTAATTCATTTTTCTTTAGAAGCATTGTCTTTTGGAGCTTTATTTTGTATCTAAGGAGAGATCCAATAAGTCCCTCTACTGGTAGTGTTATTAGATGTTTGGTTTCTTATATGACTGACACTTTAGCTTTTTATGTCTTTGAAAGTGACCTAAACAACTTGCTTACTATTTCAACATTAATATAGGTTTTCCCAAGACCTTTGAGAGCATTAATAATGTCAATATATCTAGTTTACATACTAGATATGCTTTCATCACGTTCATTTGAAACAATTCACGTTGGTGTGTTAATATACTCACTTTGTTCTTTTTTACTTGATTTGTTTCCTCATGTGTAATTTCTAAGGTATGTTAAATTTCATAAGTCAATTCACAAATAGAAATTCTATTAAATTCATTTCTTCTTAATGCACAAGATAAGATGTGTACAACCTTACTATTCAAATAAATTATTTTCTTATGTTTTCTTTCAAAAGGTATTTAATTTTTCTTTGTAAGTATGAAAGAACCATTTGAAAACATTTCTTATAGGTGAACACTTTTGAACATTAATAAGAATCCCATCCTTGTTTCCTAATAGGGTAATCATTGTATTAAAAATAGGTGCTTTACTAATGCTCTGTCCATCTTGATCGAATGATGATGATCTTGCCCCCAAGTATATCATTATGATCTTTTCTATATGATTTCATTTAAAATGCTAGCCTTATAGACCCACTTTAATACCACTTGTTAGTTCTTAATGACATCCAAGAGGAGGGATCGACTTGGGTATTTACAAAATTTAACAAAATTTTCTAACTAAAGAACTCAATTTATCAACAATCAATATATATAAGAATAAAGAAATTGCTTAGCACAAATCATTCAAACAATTGAATAATAATTTAAAGAGGATAGAGAAGAGAGAACGTAAACTAATTTATAATAATTTGACAAACAAGCCTTACCTACATCACTCCTAAAACTCTTCTTAAAATTCCATTATAATTCTTTTTTAGGGTGAAACATAACCTTTATGCAATTTTTTATCGACAACATGGAATCCTTTTACAATCTTTCTTCACGGAGAAAAGAAATCTAAATACCACTTAGAATACCAATAAATAAAATAATATAACGTTTTAACCAAATCTTACAGCTCAAAATAATTCCTCACTTTATCACTTAAATAACTCGAAAGAGGCTCACTAATACAAATATAAGACGTTAATATTTAAATGATTGAACAAAACTTAAAAATATATGTAAAAAAGATATTAAAATACTTGTCGATGTTAAAACCAAAGAAAAATGTATTTATAAGGTTTTATAGCCCTTACTAGGCGTTGGGGTTAAAAACTAACCATTAGAATGATTAATTATATAGCACTGGTTGATATTGGTCAACCAATGTGCATTAAAAGCACAAATGCACTATTTATTGCCATATTGGTCGACTAATATATCAACTAATATTACTAAAAACTCTTGGTACATTAGATTTGGTAACTTTAACCTATATTAGTTAACCAGTAACTCATATACTTTGACCAATTCTCTTAAAAACATAGTTTTAATAACTCAAACTCAATTTGTTTAACACATTTACAATTTAATTACTTACCAAAATGTTTCCTAAAGAATGATTGAAAGATCAAGAAGTTTTTCTCTTAAAAACAAAAGCTTTATCAATTCTTGGTGAATGATCAGTAGGGATGACAACTATAGCTCGGCCCGACTTTGATCCTATTGGTCGAATTAGGGCCTAATAAAAAGACTTATGTAATAAAGTAAGATAAAATATTTATGGATAGTGAGTTTTTGATACTACCAATTCAACAAAGTGTAATTACAATTAATGATACAAAGTGTAAAATAACCTTGATGAATCTGGATCTTATTTTGTTCTGACTGACTTGTTCTTCACTTTATATGTAAACTTCATCTTTCCATTTATAACCTTTATAGAATATATTCTTACGTTTATGATCACTTTTTATTCTTATTGTTTTTCATTAAAATAATAAAACTCTTTAGTAATACTTACTTCAATTGAAATTTCCTTTGGTTCAATACATCTATTATTCCTTTTCTAAACCCTTCCACATTTGCTTTCCAGAAGATTAAAAGAGTCTTTGACTTAAGAAAAGTCCTCCAACTTAAATGAGGACCAGACAGAATTTTAATTTAAAGATAAAAGAAAAAACAAAAATAAAATAATTAAGAAGAATGATTTTAATATCAATAAATCAATGTCATATAAACTAAGTTCAATAAACAACATTGCAAAATCGAATTTTCCATCAACTGACCACTCTATTTTGGAATTATAAACAAATTTCTAAATTATAAGATTTCAATAGTAATTGAATTGAATAACAATCTAGTCACAAATATTATTTCAGGTAGAATTCTTAATCTAACTAAGAAAATGAATTTGATTAGGAAGAAAATCTTAAAGCAATTAAAATTGAAATTCACTACTAATGTAATAAGACTATGTGGTATCACATGATGGCTGGTCCCACATCAGCCTGTTTTCTAGAGAAAATTAAATACTCAATTGGATAAAACTAAATCAACTTTTTTTCAGAGAGACTTTTAATACAGACTTTCCTAACCAAAAAGGTGTGAGCTGCTGGAAAAAGACATCCGGATAGTTATCTTCCAAGATTATATACAGAAAATCAATTGGAAAGAGACAAGTGATCTTACAGCTATGCCAATGGCTTATCTTCATCCTTTTCAGTATTTTGACTTCCATACACAACATCAAAGTAGTAGGCTAGAGTTCTCAATGTGAGGCCTGGAAATCTATGCGAACCGCCAGGCTTGATATCAATCTTGACAAAGGGCCATTGCATGGCTTCTGCAGCTTCACACTCTTCCCATCCATCCCCGATCACGCAAAATTGTACCTTCTGATTGTTGAATCGTTCCTTGATCCATCGAAAACATTGGGGTTTTCCCACATCCCAGGAGCTATAGACTGAAAAGAACAAGATAAAATGTCAAACCTATTACTTCTCATGTAGGTTGTGGTCCAAGATTGAAACTCTGTATCTATCCATACAAATGCAAACAAGCTGACAATTCTACATCATCTAGAAGATGTAGTGTATCAGATTGTAAACGTTGCTCACAAGAAATGTTGCTTAACCACTTATTCACATAAACAAGAAGAAAAATAATCGTCTCATGACAGACCAAACAATCAAGATCACACATTGTACAAGTCAAAAAAAAAAAAAAACAACTAAAACGAACTTTTTTTCTCATCAAGAGCAAATCCACACGTGTTATGAGACTCTTACGATACCAAATGTGGCATACTTGTTTACCCTTCCATCGACATGCAAAATTCTTACGTCTCTCCATAACTAGCTATTCTAACATATAATTTTTATAAATGTTACACTCTGGCTAATCATATCTGAGACATTATTATCTTGTTGGTTGATCCAAAACCAGTAACAAAGATGTTTGCGTAGACATAAACTTGGGAATGATCGGATGACAGCAAATGATCAAGAGTCTGTTGATTAATTTCCATTTAACAGATCAAATGACAACGGAATAAATGCAACATAGCATGGATAGAAACAATATTAATTACTGCACGGCAAGTTTAACTTGTCAGTTTTGAGCACAAACCCATTCATCATACGGATGAAATAACTAATAAAGCAAATGAAGAATTCCCAGGAAGATATAAATAAAACCATCTTTCCGTGGGTATGGACTTCATAAAAAGCTATAAGTTGGGTTTATTTTACAATTTCGAGAGTTAGTTGTTAGAACTGCATATTAATTATTTAACAGGTATTTCCAAACTCTAAACAAGAATTTAGTAGTTGAAGAATTATAATTTAAATATGCAAAAGACATCTGTTTCTATAATTCACCCGTCTTAGGCTATTACAAAAGTGTTTCAAATTTAGTGATAGAGATCCAAAATTCTAATATTTAATTCAGTGTCGTTCTTATGCAAATTTAAGCAGATCCCAGTCATTGTACCATCAAGATAGTCTCAAAATGATTGTAACAGTAATCTCTGTTCCACATCTAACCAATAATATAAATAAAAGGAAGGAGAAAACTATGAGAACAATGATGAATTGGTCAT
>JANQAP020000014.1:7523861-7534207 GCA_026874005.2 Erythroxylum coriaceum
TTCGCATAGATTCGTGCAGGTAAAGAGCTCAAGTGCTGCTACAAAGCCACCATAGATGGGTTTAGTGCAACGAACTTCCATAATTGTAGCGACTTCAAGGGACCATGCGTGATTATAGGCTATACAGACAAGTCCTTCAAGTTTGGAGCCTTTAACCCTGAAGGCTACAGAAGCACAGACGATTACTATGACACGTTTGATGCATTTCTTTTCTATTGGGAAAGTGACGAGAAAACTGACGCCATCATCTTACCCAAGGTTGGTGGCAGTGGTGCAGCCCTTTTCGATTATGCTCGGGGCGGGCCTCAGTTTGGGGCTGATGGACTCCTCATTGGTCCTCCACTAGCACCTGTCATGGGCGGGTTTGCTGGGCCAGATACCAATTCGGGTATTGGTGACTTGAGGCAAGCCAAGTCTAGATTAGGACTGTCATATGCTAAGAGGGAGGATGGTAAAGAGTCCATATTTGGAGACGAATCTAGGGCCACGGTCCAAGAAGTCGTAGTTTTCTGTAGCCCTAAAATTGCTAGTTTATACTAAGGTACCTGATGACCACCTTGCATTATTTTAAACCTTAGATGGATGCATGTATGAAAATATGAATGCTTCACTTGGAAAAACAGAAAGGATGGTTCTTTGATGGGCTTTCTGCTGGTATAAATTACTTTGATTTTACACTAAACTACATTACTTTTTTAAAAAAAAGAGAATGAAAAGAGAAAAGGAAGAAGATGCTGAAAATAGCTAATTGCTCATAAATGCACTTGTTTATTCCATGGTGCACTTCCTTTTTCTGTTTCAAACTTTACCTGGTGGGGAATATAGTGAAAAGAAATTTTTTCTGAACTAACAAATGATGTGTTTATCACTTTGATGGAAGCAAAGACGCCGGCCTTAGCCACAAAGCTATGTAAGGAAGGTAGGTATGTGGCTTTGATGAAGGAATAGAGGGTGGCAGAATCTATTCTTGGAGAATGTCAGTTGGGGTGGCATGAAAAGGGCCTGTATGGTTAATAAGCCTTTAAGGAAAGTGTTGTTAAGGTGAGATTAATGTAAGTCTTTTCATAAGATTCTACAGAAGAATGGGACACATTGTCATGAATTTGTGTCATCTGATAATATACCCAAATAATCATTAGAGAACAGTGGATATTTGCAAATAATTCATCCATTGCTCGTGACTTACAGTCAAATGAGATTTTGGAAGCCTTCATGAAAAGGAAAGGACTGAAGATAAAAAATGGTTCATATCATACGGTTCTTGAATCTCTTGTACTTGCGGATTGTGGTGGGTTACTCAGCAGATGCGATAATTACAGACAATACGAGCCTGATTGCATGCAACCGCAATTACAAAATCTCGGAAATGATAATCTGGATTGTAACTGCAACTTAAAATCCTATTGGGTTACTTGCGTTAAGTGTTTGAAGTGATGGAGTGAATATATTTGTACTGTTTCAGACATATGATCACTTGCAACTAAGTTCAGATATATGGAAAAGTAACATGTACTATTTATAAGGCCATAATAGCAAAATAAAGTTCATGAAATTGAAGATAACCAAATCCACTCCTGGTGCAATCTCTAAAAAGTGAAGACAACCAGGAGGAGTACATTATAACAACATAAACAAGAAGGATTACATTTAGCTACTATACCACCCAATGCAATAGACTCTTAGCTCCACTTAGTCTTTAACATAGCAGTTTAACACCTATTTCCCCATCCAAGAACAAACGTTAAAAGGTGTTGTCTTGGGGAACCCTCTCTCTTATGATACTCCATACTCAAGGTAGATTACTATATCCTGATTATCATATTGTCTTCCTGCAACCAAAGACCACCATAATATTCCCCTAAACCTCCATCTCCACTTGCTTGTCTGCATATTGGAGCTTGATCACAAGTTTCAGACCCTGCATTGCAAAAAAAAGAGCCACTATGATCTCCCCTTTCTTTTCTTAAAATTGTTTTGCATATCTTATTGAACTGGTCGGATCATAACCTTTGTAAGCCATGTCCTCATTTCCATAAAATCCCATGTTTCCTTGTCCCGAGTAGGGTGATATGTAGCCAATCTGACTGAGATCATCTGTAGGCTCGGTGAAATTCGAGTATCCTGAACTTGAAGAGAACTCTGTTGTGTGCTCATATGGCAGCCATTGGTTCACTGAGCTTTGGTATTCATACTGAGGAAAATGTTCAGATACCGAATCATGTACTTGAGTGTAATCCTACATTCGACCATAATGGCAATCATGTTAGAAGAAACATGTATGTTGTAACCATCAAGTTCTAAAGTACCTTCTTAGTCATTCTATACCTTGGAGGAATCGAGAATCAAATCCGAAGAGACCCAAAAGTTTGAAGGATTGAGCTCCGCCATTGGTGCATCTTGATAAGGAGAAGTAAGAGGACTGGAATAACGACTCTCATTATGCAAGAAACTCCCCTGAGAAGAAGCATCCCCAGAGATGGCCACCGGCTCATTTGCTGCTGTTCCAGTTGAGGTGAACTCAACATTGTTTGAGACTTTTTTCTTGGTTTTAGACTCTCCAGCCTGTGAATCACTCACTTTGTGCCCTTGTTCATTCTTCTTAACTACACGGCACAAAGCATAAGCTCCCTGGAGAGCAAGTATCACGGTAACGACGTGAGTCTGCTGAACTACCATAAACTCTGTAGTGAAGAAGAACGGGCTAGTTCTGGTGTTATGCAAGAAAATTTGAAGTTACCTGAAAATTTGGTGATCCGTGAGAAACATCGTCTGAGAGGCGATATTCATGCATTACCCAGTCTGTTCTATCCCCTAAAGGAGCTCGTCCACGATAAAAAACTAGAGTCTTTCTATACCCAGTGACTGATGATTGGCACACAACTTTCCTGTCTTTACCAGTAGCCTTCCAATAGCCAGCTTTAGTGGCTCTATTGGTTCTTGAACCGTTTGGGTACTTTCGATCCCTTGGACAGAAGAAAAACCATTCCATGTCTCTATTGGGAAGGAATGACTTCTCTGCAAGTTCACAAATGGCAACTAAGTCTTAAATTCCCAGTCAATGAGAGTGAAAGGAATGTGAAGCCAAACCAATAACAGAATTCGTATAAAAGATTTAGATTTTTGGTTCATTATGCTGCAAAAAAGGATTTGTTAGAGGAGTACCTGGAAGCTCCCATGGATCGAATTTGTACAATTCAATCACGGGGATAACTTCAAGCTCGATCTCAAGCCCCTGAACTTTTCTTTGAAGGTAATATCCAACCAATTCATCATCAGTTGGATGAAACCGAAACCCCGGCGGCAACGAAGCCCCTCCCATTTTCACAATCCACCTCACTTATCTAAAACTCAGTTGTAAAAGGAATAGCAGAAACAGAGGAAGCAGAAGAAAAACGGATCAGAGATGTGAAAGGTTCGTTGCTAAGTGCCTAGACTATACCTATTAAATATCTGGAAAATCCAAAAATAGAAGTTCGAATCAGCACTAGGTTTCTTTCCAAGGATTAGGTACAACTTCCACAGAATGCACCCATTGAACAGCACAATCATCTTCTTCGGAACGTGAACTCTTATGATTCAGATTACTACAACCCCCCCTCACCCCACTCAAAATGTAATGAAAACTTTAATGGTGAAATGAACAGGAAACTTGACTTGAACCCACTACCCAGAAGCTAAATGTCTGCTACAACTTACTACTTAAAACTTCCAAAATTTGAACCTGTTGCAATACCCAGAAAAGAAAATCATTCAAAATCTCTGAAAAAATCGGAAATTCTGCCTGGGAAGGCACTAAAAGAACTTCAGTAAGCTAAAACAAGAGAAGAATAGGCGATGAATGAGGAAAGAGAGAGCTGAGTTGGGTAGAGTAAAAACAGAGGTGGCAGAGGAGCGTTTATATATGGGATTAGGGACAGTGGCGACAGGAACAAAATTTTTGAACACCGAAAGTGGTGCGTAGATTGCTTGTCTGAAGCGAACCCCAAAATTCCACAAGCACTGGCCCACATCAGTTGAGCCCGTTCACACCTACAGTTCTAATTCCCGCCAGTTTCTCTTGATGACCGTTGCTTATCAAACCTAATTCATCTTGACCTGACCTTCTCTTGCCATTAACTCTTGATTGATGTTATTTTCTTTCTTTTTCGTCACTTAGATTGATTTATTATTTATGGGAAATAGAAACAAATTCTTATTTTATTAAAAATGTATAATTAAATTTTTATGAATTTATTTATTTTAAAATTTAAAATTTATCATATTATCACATGATTACTTCTATCATATTTATTAATTTATTTTTATTTAAAATAAAATTTAAAATAATTTTTTTTCATAACACCAAGACCATCTAAATAGTGCATATATAGAGATGTGTGTAAACCTAATCTAACCATAACGAGATTAGCTTAGAGGGAAATTTATGGATTTTAGATCAAAGGATGATCTTTAAAATACAAAAAAATAAAGTAGAAAATTATCAAATATGAAAAACTCTAATGTAATAAAGTGAAAAATATAATTTAGGTAATGCCCCATACATTATAGGACACGAAGCAATGCTAGTAGTGTTGACATGTTACATGGAATGTTTACGGTATGGGTAATGTACTTAGAGTAGGCACTAGAACAAGCCCAATCTTGTAAAGATTCTTCATAATCCTAGAAGCACCAAGTAATGACCACTAGTTTTTGAAGTTTATGGATGATGAGGTCATTAACTTTAACCACACTAGAGTGGGTCAAAGCAGTCAAGAGCAAGCATTGATTGGGGAATTTTGTGGTTTCTTGATAGTATAACCTCCTTCCTTCCACATCATCCTGAGTCGGACAAAACACTTTTACTTTAGTGCTTGTGTCAGCAAAGCTCTTCAAAAGAGGCTTGCCTCAGTTTTTATTATTATCAGGAGCTGTTTCTTTTATGCTTTATAGCTCCTCCTCAATTCACATGTAGACGCAAAGTACACTTCCTTATTGGACAACTCACACATCCTAATTCCCATTTGGTAGGACCAACTAACTAGGAACTTTGTCTTCTCTTGGAGTATGAAGTATGAACTCACAAATTTCTAGTTGGGTTAAAGATGGAACAAAGAAAAAGGCAATGTTTTAAAGACTGCTTTAGGATTTAGCGTTAGGTAAGCGTTTATGTATTGTATATAATTGAACGTTCTTTGCTTTTAAACTGTAGGAGTTAAAAAGGGTTGCTTGGATAAGCTTCCACGTGTCAAATACAAAGATCATTAAGCAAGAAAATTAACTAATTAGTAACTAATGAATTATAACGCTTCTATATCTAAGGCTTAATTAATAGTTTCTACCTTTGTTTTCTCACTTCATTGATTTGGTAAATCCAACTTTATTGTGACTACCCTGCCCAAAGCTATAAAAAGCTAAATGGGTCACATTAGGATATGATAGTACATGATGCATGCGAGTCATGCTTTACACCATATATGGTCGTGTTATAATTGAGTTCATAGAATAAGATCCCACTTAACTTCCTACTGGAATATGATAACAATAATGTGTTTATAAGTCAAGAAATTTAGTATAAATTGCAAGTTTTCATTGAATAATTTGTCATGACTCGTTAAAAGGTTAGTTCCATTAAACAATACCATTGTGTGGATTAGAAAATGGGGATGGATCAATACTATTTTTCTTAAAATCGTCCCTATGGGAGTCAATTGCTAAATGAATACTTTTGAGCTGGGGTGGCACCAAATAATTCCCAAGTTTAGATGTTGAAGTTGAACTTCTATTCATGTCATTAAGAGTAAAAGGAAGAAAGTGGGAGACAAGAAATTGCTGTAAGACATTTTATCCCTAAGGGTAATTTTGTCAATTTTTTATAAAGTGGACAATTATTAATTGTAATTTAGTTTTTAAATAAATTATCAGTTAAGTTATGTAATTTGATCCAAATAAAATAATAAAGTGACCTAATAAATAATTTAAATCAATGGATCGAAATCCGGATAGAAAATGGATCTCTTTTAGTGTGGATCTGATCTATATCGGCCTTGTGATGGAGAAGCCGGATATAGAAGTTATATAAATAGATTATGATCTCCTATAGTTGCTCATATATCAATCATGAGCATAAGGAATCTCTGACTCGTTAAGAAAACTCGTGTTTTTGAGAAAACTATAGAAAAGCCTAGACTATATGCCAATGAATACTTTCTATAAAAAGTCCCGGAAATATTTGAGCTCGTTTAGTAACCAAAATCAGCTTCAGAATGCAGGATAGAACCGAAATCAGATATTTCACGTTTCTTTATTTTTAATCTTTTCATAACTACCCTAAATACGTAATAAGGTCTGTAATATGTCAAGAAAAAGTTAAGTTATTCCTTTGGAAGGTGGCCAAAGGAATTCTGTGGACGAATGCAGAACGAACTAGAAGAAGGATTGCGGATTCAGCTAGTTGTCACATATGTGGAGCGGATGAGACAATACTACACGTGTTAAGAGACTGTCCGAGAAGCACACAAATCTGGAAAAAGCTGAACTCTTCCCTCTTAAGCTCTTTTTGGACAGAAACTAATCCAACAATATGGTTATTCGCTAACTTAGACTGTTTCACGTTTCAGGGTTTATCATACTGGAATATATGTTTTGCAATCACAGCATGGAAAGTATGGACCGCAAGAAATTCAGAGATATTTCAAGATCAACCAACTACAGATGCTTGCCTATTCATTTCCATACAAGCCACAATCAAAGAGACTCACAAAACATTCTTCATGACTAGGACTCAAGATGCTTCATTACATTCAGCAAGAAACGATATCGGAGTAGCACAAGAAGATGGACCAGCAAACTTACCTAGTGTTAACATTGTTCAAGCCATACCAGAATCAGACAGCTTCTCACTACTTTCGGATGGCGCTGTATGCCGGAACTCAGGACTTGCAGCTGCTGCTGGAATTATCACTGATGCAAATGGTAGATGGTTAGTGGGCTTCACGAAAAAGGTGGGAAGAACTAATCCGCTACTAACAGAGTTATGGGCAATCTTATTAGGTTGCAACTTAGCATGGGAAAAGGGAGTTCGAAAGCTAAAGGTCTATTCTGATTGCAAAGAAGCAATAAATCTATTAAATACAATGGAGGACAAACCTGCTCCAACACTAGTCCTTCTAATTCGCCAGCTTGCAACAAAGTGGAACGATTTGAAGTTCTTCTTCATACCTAGGTTAGAGAACAGCCAAGCGGACTCTCTTGCCAAATTCGGCCTATCAAATACCACGTTCGCACGATATATCTTCAACTCGCCGCCTTCAACAGTTCCCCTCGATCAATCGACAGTCAATCGAAGCTCCTCGCAGTTGATGCATCCTAGCTTGGTTTCTCCATCCCGACAAAATGAACGACACACTATTCATTTTGTGGATCGAGCTGAAGTCTATTTTGTAAACCGGTCTTTGTAGTCCATTTAGAGGGACAGATTAGTAATTTGGTGTCTCACCTTCCACTGTATAAAAAAAAAAAAAGTCCCTCACCGCTCTTGCAAGTGCACTGCGTAGATTTCAACACCACGATAGTAACCCTTGAGATCTCAAACAGATAGTAAGTAACCCTTGAGATCTCAAACAGGATGGAACTGTTAATAAATGCTCAATGCATGTAAAAGTAAAAACCAACAATAAAAAAAGTTCACAAATCAGAAGTGAAGGACCGAATCTCTCTCCCACCATAATATAGGTGGAAGGACTAAAGGCAAAATTGACCAAAAAATAAAAACCCAAAAGGGGTCTCCAAAAGTCTCGCCGATGAGGTGGTTCACAATAGTAACAAGGAGATACAGATCAAATGTGAAATGAAATGAATAGAGAAAAGTGCAAATGTAATGATGTCTGATAAACTGGCTAGTTATTAATAATTGTTGATGGAAGAAATAAGAAGACAAAGCTATTTCTTTTACGGGGAACTGAAAAAAAACGAGAAGACCAAAACAAAACCCTTATCCCTTGTCGTTGTTTTTCCAATGCTTTCGGTTCCTTTGTCCCGTTGGTGCCTCTTGGACCATGGTTTTAACGCCATCTCCCCTCTCTTTTAACCAACGGTGCTCTTACATATATGTGCCCTTTTCAACATAATTGCGAGTGGGATGGGAGAGACATTCAGGTCAAACACGTCGCAATAGTATTCCCATAGTGGTTGGTTTCTCACTAGAATCATCATTAAGTTCAAAACCCTTGATTGTAATCAAATGTAGGGTTGATTATATACAAATCTTAATATTATGTTAGTTTTAGTAAAAATTAAATGAACGTTTAATGGAATGTGAAAAAGAAAATCATACAATTATTAAATACATTAATAAAAAATGATACTTAGTAATACTAAAATGTTATTTAAAAGAATTTCTCTTTTCTTTTTTCAAATTCTTATATAAGAAAGTATTAAAAATAGCCTTCATATAATTAGATGTTAAAAGAAAAAAGGCCACCACGATGTAACAAAAATTCTACATGCCAACAAAGTACTTATGCAAATATATCGTTGTTATAAACTGAAGTTCTGCATATAGTATCACACTCTCAAATGAGTTCAATGAATGTTCGTTCTGGTTTGACGTGTTGCACGATTTTGAGTGTACCGTCCACAAATCAAGATGAAGATGTCTTCCCACATCAGTGGGTGGCATTTGTACTCTTGGAGATTTCAAGAGATTGCAAGTGATAATGATAAAACTGAACAAAGTGTACATCTAGAGCTCCCTTGGCCGCACACAACCATTTTATGTCACACTCATATCTCAAGAGTAAGCCAAAGCGATAAGGGAGAAAAGGAATTGTATTATTATTATTATTGCCCCACTTTTGGCTGTGATTAGCTAGTCATTAAGCTGTCATTATTTTGTCCTTTGGAGATAAAAAAAGCGGAAAAAAGAGAGCAGCCATCGAACACTATTAAGCAAAAAGTAAAACAAAACAAGACAAAACAGACTACAATTATCAACAATATCCCGAGATCTCCTCTGGCTATCATTTTTTAATTTTCCCAATAAGTTCTTTCAAATGTTTAAGAAACCAATCACCTTTGAACTCGTGTATGAGACATGTTGCAGACACAAATGTTTAGTAGATTAACGTTGTCGACATTCGATAACCCTAATTACACTAACAACAGAACAAAAGATCACGTTATAATGACCTCTTTGAGATTGTGTTACATGATAATTTAGTCTTACGAACATGCATTACATGTGTGATTCACTTGATGACTAAGATGCATAATACAGTCAATTTTATTTCATAAATAAACTCTCAAGATTGGTCAAACAATGTGCAGTCGTCGTTTAGCAGATAAGCATCGGTGTTTTGAAATTAAGATTAGAAAAAGACTAAAAGAGTAATATTTCTTTCTAAAGGATGCAAATAATTTATCCCCCCATATGTAAAACAGCTTTTTGAATATGCCTCCAACTTTCTAATATTATCATATGATGCTACCCATTTTTCTTTCCTTTTTGTGCCTGGAAGTCCAAAGTAGATGCATGTTTTATTTGAACCAACAGTTCGCATTTATTGAAAACTGTGCATGTCCGCCTCATGTTCCTCTTATTCATATGTGATGCCATACACACCTGTTTTCTTCTCTTAGACCGAATATCAATCTACATTTTTTATTTTTCAGTTCCTTATCATTTCGATATTTAAATTAGATTTTAATCATAAGAAATTGAGAAAAAATAAGTAAAAACTGCTAGATTGAAAATTGAATTTTCTTTCTCCTATCTCATATATTCCTTTAGATTTCTATTTGTTAAGGAGTGTTTGGAGGAAGAAATTACTGAATCACTATTAGACGTGTTTAGACTCAATGCTTTTTAAGTTTTGGTGAAGTCAAGTCTACAAGGGTTTTGATATGAATTAACAAGGGATGATTAGGCGAAGGTTAAAAAGTAAGATCCTTTAACTATTTATGGAAAGTCAATGAATAATTATTGAAATGTATGGTTGCTAAATTAAAGATTTCCATCATGTTTGCTTTCTTTTTCTTACTTTTTTTGGAAGTTTTTGGGTACTGTACATGGTAATAATTCCTCTTCCATGCGGTGATTGTTAACATGTTAATTTATTGCTTAAGTTACCTGCGGTGTGGTGAAAATAAGTACTTATTTATTGCAGTTTTTAAACACGGTCACATGTTTAGATTTGCGGTGAATAATCAGATGTTAGAGAAAAGTGCGGTGCCATCGCAGAAATCAATAAGTAGAAAGAGGGTTGCGATAGGAAACTGCTTTTGCGGTAAAAATTTTACTTTCCATTAATAACCTTCACTACAAGTATTATTTTCTATTATACTCTTAATTAATATGACTAATAATA
>JANQAP020000014.1:7542840-7560969 GCA_026874005.2 Erythroxylum coriaceum
TTATTGATTTGTTGTTCTCAAACCTCTCCTAGAAACTATTAATCGTGGGTTAATAATTAACCCGAGTTTTTCCTTAGATTTTGTTTAATCAAGAAACGATCATTAATTAAACCTAACCACCAAATAACCTAGGATATGATCTTTAGATTTAATTAGGCAATAGCATTACGAATTATAAAAACCAATTAATCAAGGCAACAATCACATACGATGCGTCATTTAACCTAGGTCATGTTATCCCTAATGATTACGAATCATTAGTTGCTACATATGAATTTTAATATAACAATCGAAATTCTAGCAAAGTGTATGCAATCAAATGATTCAATGAACGCATTAAAATCATCCTTTACAATCCCAATGGGTTTATACACAAATAACCAAACAATAACAAAAATCCGATTATCTATACACAAAACCCAAATCAATTAACATAAGATAACACAATCAATTTCTAATGAGAGAAAGAAATAATAAAAATAAGAAAATATATTTAAACTGGGACGTCGGCGTTGATGTCACCTCCAAATCGGCGTCAGGATGTTACCCCTCCATGTGTCTCTCTTGGAAAAATGTTTCAACCCCTATTAAAAATACCCTACCGCAAACCCCCTTTGTTCTTCACTCACAGCAAGCTTCTCTTCTACACTTTCCTATTCCTATTCCTATTCATTGATTTGACAATTAAAATTTATGGTCCACTTACACTATTTACTCTTCACTCTGCCACCACTCTCTTCTCTTCTCTATCACCACTCCTATTCTCTTTTCTAGCCATACCAAGCCGCCTCCACTCTTTTCAGCTCTCTACTATAGTGTGATGGGACGAATTAAGTTCTAAAGTCCCAGCTACTGTTCATCTCACTTTCAACCTCACCCCCCTCTCCTTTAGCCCATAAACTGCTGAACTTTATCCCAAAATCTTTTAGGTTTTAAACTTTATTTACAACTGACAGGTTTGCAGTTCCACTGCAAATCAACTACTTCTTAGACCTTACTATGCTTCATGGATTGCATCTCGTCATTCATTGCATCCCACCATAAATTTGCATTGAGTCTATAAACAGCTTCTATAAAAGTAACTAGATTCATAACATGTCTAATATCATAATCCTATTCACCTAATAAATTATGTAATGAGATGGGATAATAGGTCGTCTCACTTTAGTGGATTTACATAATTGCGTTGGATTTTGTACCCCCAAGTACCTTTATGTGTACGTGTACGAGTTCATGTTCCTGTACAGGTACGGGATAAAGAACTAGATCCACCGGATCTAACTGTATGAGTAGCGAGTACATAATAACAGTAGTATCCGCCCTGCTATCATCTGAAGGGTCAAAGGGCCCACCATCATCATAGACATAATATTCCAGAAACTTATTTGTTTATGATTCCACTATTATGGTCCCCCCTTTTCTATAGGAAAATCTGTTGTCTTTAAAGTGGTCGAGATATCTTACTAAATAGAAATGAATGGAACGGGCATGCAAATTTTCTTTGTACGGATTATACTACCTCAGTAAGGCAGCCCTATACACGAGTGCGTGCAAGGCTGGGTTTCCAAACTTCTAGATGATTAAGTAGAATAGCCCTATTTTGCATCGACTTCTTCAAGTCCCTTAAGGTACTGTTATGCCTTTCGGTAACACACCATTTTGCTTAGAACTACTCGGTATAATGAATTAAGTCACTATTCTAACTGATTCTATATATCTGACAAACAGACCTTTTCAAGTCCTGAAACACCATGTTTGTCATGATACTCTCCTCCACCGTCATATCTGACACTTTGGATGGATTTTCCCAATTGGTTCTCAACCTTTAAGCAAGAACATACAATTGTAATGGGAATAATCATCAACAAATGTTAGAATACATTTAGAATTGCACAATGCAACTGTATAAGGTCTACTGATATCTTTATGTATCAGACTAAACAAGTCAAAAGCATGAGTTAACCTCAATATCCTTATTAGTCAACTTACCCCTGCAACAGTCAGCACATGTTCCCAGATCATACTAATCTAGAATTGAGAGAATGCTTTCCTTAATCAATCTCTTAACCCTAACTCTGGAAATGTGGCTTAAACATTTATGCCACACCATGTACAACTTTTCATTCATCAAGGTTTTGATTTTCATGACTTGTTTAGCAAGATATAAAGAAGTATATATCTAATTCAGGGTAAGACACATTCTATACAAACCATATGACAAGAAAGTTGTACCATTATGTTTTGCATTAAACACAACTATACAACAAAAGCATTAAATACAAAACGTCAATCTTTTTTGTCCAAAATTAATACAAAGATCACATATAAAATGTATCGTGTAAAAACCAAAATGAACCTTGCAACAAGGTTCAGTACATACATCCCCTATATATATTACATACACTTCTTCATTACTATGAACCATCAGTTTCTCCTTCCCTTTATTTGGCTTTATCTTGGATATGAACCCTTGCATTATGGAAGCACCATGATCAGATGTTCCACTATATAGCCACCAAGTACTTAATGCGACTATCACAAATTAGATTCATAAATTGATAAGCCAAGGAGTTACCTGATGGTCTCAATCTTTCCTTCTAGACCTTGTATTGCTGGCTTCTTTATGCGGACCTTTACCAGCACTGGATTGACCAGCATTAGTATGTGCGGAAGATTTAGTCTTTCTACCTTTGAACTTAGTGGGCTTCATCTTTGCTTTCCCTTTAGTTGCTTCGAGGGTTGTAGAAGTAACAAACTTGAGTTTCTCCTTCTCAATAACGCAATGGGCAATCAAAGCATTGAAGTCCCATTCTTCATCCAGCAAATAAGATGTCATCACCAGATTACTAAACTCTAGAGGGAGTGTATTCAGAGTCTGGTAAATTATGAAGACATCAGGAAGAGGAATATTTATCAGCTTCAGTCTACTATGAAGATGAATCATTCTTGATATGTACTCCATTACTCCCCTTTCTCCTGTATACCTCATGGAGAATAATTCTTTCATCAAGGCACTTATATCAACATTAGATAAAACTGTGTACCTCTGGGAGACATTTCTAAGAAACTCCTTCTCTATGTCTGTGTCTGTAAGTCCACTTAGTAGATGGTTAGGTATGGATCTTTTAATCGTCATAAGACATAATCTGTTACATAGGCTACTTTGTAAACACTCGAGCTCAGGGATGTAAGAGGAGATGGCCTATCTGTCCGTATTACCATATCAACCTCAGCTATCTCCATAGCATTTAATACATCATCTATCCACTTCATTATATCAAAACTAGTCAGGGTTTCAATGGTGACACTGATATTGTTGACCGAAAAGGTGACTGCAAAATGATAATATTTAAATCAGCACAAATGTAGGATAACAGCGATACTTAAAGCCATTAAGCAGTATCTTTACTGAGAATCCGGTCACACATGTTATGAAACACCTCTGGGCTGAATACATAATATATGCAACTAGACCTCCACACAAAAGCGATCAGAGTACAAACCATCAACTCTTATGACACTACCACCTGTGGGCGAATAGATCATTTAAGCAACGGCTTTCCTCTATTCAATGCCTTTATGCACATCTCAAAATATCATGTAAGGCCAATACCTGTGGGCAGAATAACCAAACATGAGACCAAAGACATCCCCTAACGTGTAAGCAAAATAATTCAAAATACTGACTCGAAAGGCCACTATGGTGACTACATCTTCATCAGCACTCAAAAAGTCTACAAACATAAAGGATATATCTTTATGTTATCCTCATATTCTTTATGGGAATATGGTATATGATAGTGTAACATCAATAAATGCAAAAACTTGAATGCATAGTCTCATTGTCACACACTCGTGCTGAAGACATTCTCTGAAAGCTTCATTTAAGACTTTTGCAAAGGAAAAATCTCATTAGAGCGACTATAGTGCATCACCGGACACAGAACCGATCACCCGAGACACTAGAACTTCATTTATCTACCTTATGGCAAGTTTGTTGCACAAAAATTCACTCAAAAATAACTTCAGAATGTCTTAAAACCCTTTTTCGAGTAACTATCATTCAATCCCGAACATTAAATGTGAGATTTGAGACACACAAACTTGAAGTATCTCCCTCGTGTAATGTCCAAAGCATGAAAATTCACTTAAAAAGTCAAAATCGGATTTGAAACGCCTTAATTTCTTTTATGGAGTAAAACTTTAATTTATTACTAATGTAATAAACCCAGAAAAATGAAAAACTCACTTTATAAATTTTTCGGACCCGAAAACTGACCCAAAACATTCCGGGGCACCCTTACTGGAAATCTGAATTTTTTTAATGCTTTTTTACTGTAGCAATTCAGTCAGCCGCATGTCTCAAAAGAGGCCCTTGTTGAACACAAGCCAGGCATCAGACATGCGTCCGGTCGGTATTTCTCCACGTGTCTGGCGTGTGTGTCACATGCACCAATCACGATACCCGCGCCCGTCATTGGTCACCATCGATGGTAAGGCGATCCCTCGCAGGAGAATGGCGATTTCTGGTGAGCTTCGGGTTGGATTTTCGCCCTCCCAGGCTCGTTTTCAACTTGTTTCTCAAGGCTAAACACAATTATACCAATTTCATGCAATAAAAAGCAAGAAAAAATAGAAAAACAGAAGTTAACTCTCCGAAAACCTTATGACGAAAAACCAAAAAATCTTCGTTTTTAACCACCTGATCACATCACCGCTTTGATACCACGTGTAACACGTAACGATACCTTAGTTATGTATCCCCGGATTGAACGTAAAAGGGCAATAAACAAAGAAATGCAGAAAATACCTAATTTCAGTTCCATAATTTCAAACGAGCTTTCCGAAGCCGAAAAGAGCCCGAATCTACCGTCATCTTCACGGGAATTACACATCGGAACCCGATTAACGTCTTTCTACAGTTTTCTCAAAACGTAAGATCTCTTAATGGGTTAGAGAATCCTTATGCTTACGAATAATATGAACAATTGCAGGAGACCTTAACCTTTATATATAGCTTCTTTATCGAGCTTTCCCATCACAAGCCTGATATGGCTCCGGTTTATACTGATCGGGATCCATTTTTCACCCAGACTTTGACCCATTGATTTAGATCATTTATTGGGTCACTTTATTATCTTTATCTGGATCAAATTATGTAACTTAACCAATAAGTTATTGAAAAACCAAAAAATTTGGTTAAATGTCATCCAACTTTATGGGAAAAGTAAAATGTGCGAAATAAGCTGGGCTTTGTGGTTCCTTGCTTTCTGTGCCATCAATATGTGAACAGAATTCAGATGTCATTAAGATTCTCACTTCCCCAATGAAGTTGGTTGAAGAGTAAACCCAGTAACCCACTGAGATTCTAAATTATCGAAGTGAGCAGTCTCCTAACTGCGAATCAAAGCAGAAACCTTTAAATTGGTAGACATATGATATTTTAAAATTCTACTAGTTGAAGCACCTTTTCGGGACAATAGTCTTATTTTTATTCTTATTCTAAATGGGGTTCATATGTTGACTTGTATATCACAGTGCTCAGAGTCCAGTTGCTGATGTAGGAGGCACTGGATGAGGATCCAATTAAAGGCACAGTTCTTGTCAAATTCCGTAATCAAAAAGAAAAGAAAAAGCCTCCTCTTCTGCAACTATGTGCTTATATAGGCAAAAGCAAAGTTACAAGTAAGGGTTGCAAAAAGAAAAATCCTTTAGGCCGCACTGGTGAAAATCCACCTTAAAAATTACAAGAGCTCATCTTTAACCAGGAAATGCTCAACTTCAGTATACCCCCCATTAAATTTCAGACACTATCCCAACCTTTTAGAAGGCAGCTACCTTATTTTGCTTTTTCAATTGCTGTAGTGCATTTCGTACTGATACCAACCTGAGAAAATCATAACTCCTCAAATATTGAACTGTGACAGAAAAGTCCAGCTGCTTGCAGGAAATTGTGCTCGACAATGATACAGTTTTTTCTGATGTCAGGAAGTTCCACCAATTCAGTTATTGCCAATTCTGATTAAAGGCACTTTCCTGATGACTTCCAGATTCTTCCTTCAAGTGATGTCACCATAATAATAACATCGTCGTGATACTTTCGACGATCACCCTGGGGGATGTCTAGCAATTCACGGAAATCCATTCCTGCAGACAAGCAGCAGATGTTATAGATCTAAAACACCCAAAAAACAAATACAAGATGACCGTAAATGACTTACTAAATTGTAGAAGGAAGTGGACAAGCATAAACAGAATGGAATCTAGAAATCTTAGCTAAAGCCATAGCTTGCAACCAGTTCTTAATTGTTCTACAATCAAACTGAAGATATAGCTCAAACCCCAGTAGAAAAACAAAAAAAAGTAGACACATTTTTGCCAAGAGCAAAATTATTTTAGAGCTACACTCTAGAAGTGGAAACAGTAACTTTTTGATAGGTAATTAATCGACAAACCATCTTATGACAATTTGGAAATGAAAACCACATTTTATTCAGCATATGAAAGGTTTAAAACGAGATCTTCAGAAAATGTAGCTTGTGTTTTACATTGTAAACAAGCAAACAAATAAAGAGTGCATTAAAGCATCCCGAGTGCTCACCAGGATTTGACTTCTCATTTGACAAGCATTCTACAACTTCCTACAACGACTACTGAATCTGAGAGTGCGTGCAAATTAAGCAGTTGACAGAACCTCATAGAAGAGTAATCATTACCAGCTTTCCTGGCTGCACGAGAAAGAAGCTCCTTTTATCAGGTTTTGGGCAGGGTCTGCATCTGGAAATTGCTCCATGAATTTCTCAACATGAGAGACCACTTCCTGATTTGTCAGATACTGATATGACCCATCAGATGAAAGGACCAAAAACTGATCTCTTGAACACAATCGATAATGACAAAGAGAAGGAGAACTGCCTTACACAGTTCTGATGTATTCATTCTTGAACATCTCCAGCAGCTTATCATTCCATTTAGGCTGCAAAATCATGTATAGAGGATTACAGGAAGTCATTATGTGTTGAAATATACATTACGGGTAATGTAGGAGACGTCTTTATTTTTGTTTTCTCCAGAAGTAATCTTAAACATTCTCATTGCTTAACTTTGTATTCACCTCTGACCATCAACTGAAATGTTAATATCCCGTCGTCCTCTCTTTGAACCCGTCGTTTCCATATGCTCTTCTTCTTTCTCTTCTGCTGCTTCTATGCTTTGATTCTCCATTTCCTTTCCTTTTTAGTTCTCTTAGAGACGAGACGAGCAAAGTTGCGAAATGATTGACAAGTTTAAACACGTACAGGAATCTTGGGTTGGGAAGAACAACTTTGTAAGACAAATATCCTTCTGGTAGAGCAACCCCCCTCTGTTCAAGATACAGTTCAAGAACCGAGGTTTGCTTCTTAATCTCTTCTATCTGAAAAATGAGCATTCACTAAAATCTGATCAGATTACAGTGGACAAAACAAGCACTAAAGCCACTTTAAACCATCATGTTCTTCCAGAACTGTAGATAAAACCATCATGTTCTTCCAGAACTAAAACCTCCATAAAGCTTTTCAAGTCTGGGGTTCAAATAATTGAGAGCACAATTAAGCAAAAATGTACTAAATTATGGGGAAGAAAAAAGAAAAGAAAAGCTGCCTGAAACATTAAAAGAATACCGATTAGCGATGTTGAAAGTAGCATAGGTATCTGAGGACTCGACCTCCAGAACGTCGTCATTGTCGTAGAAGAAGCAACGGAACAACCTGTAAACCACAAGACCTCACAGGATCTCCACCCACATGATTCAACCAAAAATTATGCTTCTATGAATCAAACGAAACTAAACCAAAGCAAAGGAATGGTGAAATGGAGATACTGCATTCTAAATCTAATAAAGCTAAAAGGTTATTCAACAATAGTCAGGGGAAGAAAAATGCATAACGATGAGAGGTGCGGAAATTGACACCAAGGTAGAACTAGAACCTATCACCTAAACAACTTGGCTGAAATTGAAGCACCAGCTGAACAAATCAGGATCCCGTCAGGCTCGGGACGTTACAAACTTCACATCATCACTCCGTGGAATCGGAATTCCCATCTGTTTCTACTTCTGGAACCCATATGTAGAAAAGAAACTAATCAGAAAAGGAAAGAATGATAAAACGTAAAACGTTGCTGCCAAACGACAGCAGGGAAAGGAAACAAAAACAAAACACCCAAAGAAGTCTACAAAAGAAAGACAAGTGTCATGGTAATGCTGTTCATAACATATTGAAGGTAATATAGAAAATGCACTACTAACCTTCAACACTGCCTCCTCGTTCATCTTCATCAACATTTTCCTCATAATCCACACAATACCTTGAGTTCAAATAATCCAGAGTGTCGGGTGTTAGAACCAACTAATCGGAATTCAAAATATCAAACAAATTAAGTGTCCTTGGAGTCAACATCCTCAAAGTCCCAATATTCCTACTCGATAGCCCAACACTGTCACTCACATCCATCATCAAAAACATAACTTTTTTCTTTTGGGTCCATGTTGTAAATTAAGAGTAGATAACAGAATATTGCGTTTATTCGGATTTTGTTAGAAGAGAAATGGGAAGAACATCAAGAGAAAGAAACATAGAATCCATTCGATACAGAGAGAGAAGAGAAAACATTCATATGATTTTACATGTCAGTATAGCCGTTATAAGTTGGCTTAAGTACAGACAAACAACTATTCAGTATACTCTCGTTCAACATTACAATCCTGAACGCTTATTGAAACGCATTGCTTCGCCTTAGCTACTAACGTCTGGTGAGTCTTTCCGTCGTTTATCATTCAGCGTCATCTTCTCCACTTGTTTCTGCAACAGTGCAATCCCCACCTTTTCATGGCCTCAATAAACTGTTTAGTCCTCGGCTTCTCAAACTTTTCCGATAACTCCTCCACACAGACCATACTCTCCGTCGCACTCGAGAGCGCCGTCGACATAGCCAACCGCTTTTCCTTCCGGTTAATCTTGATACTCCAGTCTCTGGGCTTCGGCCGAAACGACACCGCCGCCTAGTCGCAGAGGGGTTCGGGTCGAACCGCGACGTGCTCGGCCCATTTTCTTCTGTTGGTAGGGTTTCTTGATGACGTGAAAAGTATGTCATGGTATCATATTCATAAGACAACGAAAATACTTAAAAAAAACTCATAATCCCAACAGCCCAATGACAGAATCTGAGATCCCAAAGAAAAGCTTGATGGAGCTGGGCCTTTAATCTTCAAATGGTCAGAACTAGACAGCGTTGAAAGCAGCCTCTGTTCCTCTTAGACATAAGGAGAGGTAGAAAGAGGGGAACAGATCCGGGTGGGTGCGTGGGAGAGGGAGAGAGAGAGAGAGAGAGAGAGATCCAGACATAGATAACGTGGACTGACAGACACGTTCTCCTCTTCTGCATATACCTTGTTTTTGTTACTAAGAAGCTCTATACATGTCTGCTTTAGCATCTACAACCCAGTTTCACACGCATACTACCTTAACACCCAGAATTAAACCCAAACCAAAACCCAAGTTCAGGACTTGCTTCTGTGCTACCGCGCTACCTACCACACGAGCCAGTTTATCTGACCCTTTTGTTCTCCAGCTTGCCGAGACCCTTGAAGATTCTCTCCCTCCTTCTCCCTCTCCTTCTCTCCAGAAACTCAGAGACTTGTCCTCTCAATCTCTTTTGTCCACTCATTGGCCCTCACGTAAAGATGAGCCCTTTAGATTCACTGACACTTCATTTATCAAGAATTCCCTCATATATCCAATAGCTTCACCACCAAAGTTAGACCATGTGACAAACAGTGTTGTGGATACTGATGTCACCAATCTCGTTATTGCTGATGGATTTGTCTTGAACTCTGCTTCTAATTTTTCAAATTTGCCTGATGATGTTTTTGTTGGTAACCTAGCAAGTGACTCTACAGGTAAAATTTCGAAAAGGGTGTTTGAATTAATGGACGATTTTCATTGGGGTGACTTGTTTTGGTCTATTAATGGGTTGGGGGCGCCAGATATTGCTGTTGTTTATGTTCCTGCTGGGGTTAGAGTAGAAAATCCAATTCACTTGAGATATATTTCAGTTCAAGGAGGAGAGAAAGGGTCTAAAAAGTTGCCACTTTCAAATCCTAGGGTGTTGGTGGTGGTAGAGGAGGGAGGAGAAATTGGGATAATTGAAGAATTTGTGAGTAAAGAAGGCAATAGTGATAGGTATTACTGGGCTAACTCGGTTTTGGAAGTGGTTGTTGGTGAAAGAGCAAAGGTCAAACATTCTTGCATACAGAACCAATCCTTGGATTCTGCACATATGAAGTGGACTTGGGTCCGGCAGGTTAGTTCTGGTTGCATTTCTTCTTATATTTTGATCTTATTCCTGTTAAATATCTTGCTGAATTCGGAACAGGCAGATTAGAACTGGGTTAACCTTAGTTGTCGGTCGATTTAGTTTGAAGGCACATACTATTGTTTGTGGGACTATATTTAAGAAATTCAGATTGAACACTCGGTAAGCTGATCATCTTTGGATCCATTAGCCATGTTGTTCTAATCAGTGGAATATATTAGATGTTGGAGTCATTTGTTATGACTACTTTTTCGGTTTGAGACCCCCCTCTAATGGTTTACTAGTTTTCTTTTTAAGCATTTTAGCATAGTGCTGTGAGTAACCGGAAGTCTATGAATGATTACTGTCCTGGACTTGTAAATGGTGTTATGCATGCAATTCAGTTCATTAGTTTTAGCACAGTTTTGTCTCGGTTATATGAATCTTTCTTCCACTCAGATCATCATTTCCCCCTTTCTTAAAACTTTTCTAAATTGTGCTTTGTTGTAGCATAGGATTCTGATGATGGATCTTTAGGACCAAAAGTTATGTTATTTCCTCTATTCTAACGTTAACAAAGAGAGGGTACGGGGAAAGAGAATGTCATATAGAAGTATCTAGTTTACCAAAAAGATTTTTGTTTGACAAGAAGTGCTTGGGACTTGAGTGAGATATCTTGACCGTGTCTAGTAATCTAGTGCTCTTATTATGACTTGTTAGAACATATTGGTGAGATGGTTTTTCATGAAAGAGAGTGGTGAAGACAAGGATTACTAAGGATTACTCTCAAAGTTTTTGCCCAGAGGCTCAAATTTTGATTGGCTTCTTTATCATATTGATCTATGGGTTGACTGAGTATGGACTGTTTGGGCTTTCTGATTCTTTTTTGCTTCGAAGAGACTGTCTTACAATATGTCTGTTTCTGCATTTCTTTATATCAAGCTACTGTGTTTAGAAGTATTCAAACAAAAGGCTGCATCTGCCTAAACATGTCATAAGTTCAATATGTTGATTGGAAGTCTTTGTAAACTATCAAACAATGGAGATTGTGCAGTAATATCTGTAATCACCAAAACCATTGTCAAGTCAGGGATAAACAGAGTATTCAATAATTTCTATTTATTTTGTCAAAGGAGGCTTAAGACCTGTGGTTTTTATCAGTTGTAAGAGATGAATTAGTGAAAGTTTTGACTTCAAGAATACTCCACAAATTATTGTTTAATAAGAAGCTATCTTGAAGATCAGGTTTCAGGAGATTTAGCAAACTAAAGCTATTTATTAAATGGAATCACCTAACTATCAAGGTTATGATACTCCATAGACTAGCTATATGAACTGTTTGGCAATGATGAAGGTTCCTAGAGAAGTAACCTACAATTCATAATAATATAATTTTTCATCTTCAGTTCCTTCTTTTACTACTTCTTCTTTAGGGAGACACTGTCTAATGAGAAACATTCAGACATAAATAGCTATCATGATATGCCAAATTTGGGGATACTTTTTGTCACGTTAAAGATGGGACAGGTACCCTTTCTACTGTAGTTTGTAGTGAGCCAAACTGAGCTCCTGTAATTTCAGTCTTTTGTTGCAATCTTGTTTCTTTACACAATCTTTTGGTTCAAGTGATGTTGAAACCTCCTCCACACAATAAATCTCCACACCAATTCTAAATTATATGTGCTTACTTTATCTCTGTGTATAATCCTATCCTAATACCATATTTGTAAACCTACCATCTGTTTGACTTCAAAATCATCATTTGCAGGATACAGAAAGTACATATGAATTTGTAGAGGTAAGCACCGGTGGAAAATTGAGCAGGCACAATCACCATGTTCAACAATTGGGCCCAGACACTGCGACGGAATTGTCAACATTTCATTTGTGTGTCACTGATCAAACACAAGATCTGCATAGTAGGCTGGTCTTGGACCATCCAAGAGCTTATTCTCGACAACTTCACAAGTGTATTGTTGCTCATTCGCTAGGACAAGCTGTATTTGATGGCAACATCAAGGTTAACAGGTAACTTCTTTTGCGGGCATTTATCTTGGTAATTTTAATGTACCTGAACTGCTCATCTGTTGATCCTATATTTGCACAATAGCACTGAATTTTTCTGAGGGTTGTACATGAGGGAAGCCGAGTAGAGGTTGAATGTGGTCAAGCTCATCTTGGTATAAAAATAAATGTTTAAGCTGAATCAAGCTTGATTTTTGTTAACAAGCATAGTGGCTCAAGCTTAGCTTGAGTTTGGTTTGGTTGTTGCAAATAAGTCCCACCTTAACAAAGCTCGACTCATTTTTAGTATGAAGTTTCTTCAAGTTCGAATTCAACTTGAAATTGTCACTATAGTATATAATATAAAACGGTGCAATATGACTTCTGTAGAAAAAAAGTTGAAATTTACTTTTGGGTGAGCTTGGTGTTGAATTTACGAGAGTCTATTAATAAATAGTTTATGAACCCTAATGAATCAGAGGAAAGACGTATTCAAACTTATAAATGAGCCTAAAATTAAGATGTGAATTCATTCATTAATTTAAGCTGGTTATATATTTTTAGTTATTTTCTTATGTTAGTGTTCTATTTCAATGCTCTTAATTTGAGTTTTCTACTTCGCTATTTTTTACTGTTTAAATTTAACTGAATTGAAGTTCCTGATTTTGACTGCATCAAGATCATTTATATGTTTTACAATTTCGTAATTTCATCATTGTATAGTTTTACTCGAAACATTGCATCATACAAATTTGGCTAATCATTTATTTTCTTAGTTATTCCATCTTTACTCATAACTTGATTATGGTTTAGGGGGTGTATGTTTCATCAAGATGTATACTTGTATTCTGCAGGTATGCACAGCAGGCGGATGCAGGACAATTAACAAGAAGCCTACTTCTTGAACCTCGTGCGACCATAAATGTGAAACCGAATCTGCAAATTATCGCCGACGATGTAAAGTGCTCCCATGGAGCTGCAATAAGTGACCTAGAAGAAAGCCAGCTCTTTTATTTCCAAGCACGTGGTATAGATCCGGAGACTGCAAGAAGGGCTCTTGTGTTTTCCTTTGGAGTGGAGGTAATGGAACGTTTGCATCATTCTCTTGTGAGGAAGGATGTTGAGAGGCATGTTAAGGGATTGTTGGGTTCGTCCTCTCGACACAAATGATGACTAGAGGCTACTTATGTTTACTTTGAAGAAATTGTATCGTATCTTTTTATTTTACGAAATAAAAATAAGTGGGTAATTTAATTTTGTTAAACATATTCTGAATATTCATTAATAAATACAGAAATTTTATATTTTAAATATATATTAGTAAGTAGCTATATATGGTAAATACCCTTTAGAAAACAAATTACTAGAACTATAATAATAATTTCAGATGTTGCATATATGACTTTATTATAACGATTTTTAAATTTTATTGCTTTTTTTCACATGTAACAACAAATTATTATTCTCGTTGCGTTTTAATATTGTTAAAAGTAACACTTCAAAAACTGTTGCGTTATATTAATTAATTTTTCGCAACACATTCAGTAGTGCTTCTACTTATCATTTTGTCATTTTTCCCAATAAGTTATTTCAAATGTTTAATAAACCTGGACTCGTGTATGTGACATGTTGCAGACACAAATGTTTAATATATTAACGTTGTTGATATTCGATGAACCTAATGAACAAAATATAATGTTATAATCACCTCTTTGAGATTGTGTTACATGATAATTTTGACTCGTGTGATTCACTTGATGACTAAGATGCAAGTATATAATATTTAATACACAATACAGTCAATTATTAAGGAGTGTTTGGTGGATGAAATTACTGAATTACTATTAGACTAGTTCAAACCCCATGCTCTTCAAGTTTTAGTGGAGAAGTCAAGTCTACAAAGGGTTTGCTTTCCTTTCCTTATACTTCGGAAGTTTTTAACTGCCATACATAATAATAATACCTCTTCCATATGGTGGTTGTTAACATGTTAATTTATTGCTTTTTTTTTTCATTCAAGTAATTAACAGGATTTCCTAGAAATTCTAACTAGTTTATTATTTAATTAAGGAATAAACTTCAAAGTATAAGGCTCCCTATTTTGTAAAAGTCGGAAAAGAGTCATCAATTGTATGCAACATCCTTTGTGTATTTTACAAAGAGATTGTTTCTGTTATTCAAACCCTTGACCTTCCAGTCACAAATAAATAACCTTCTCAGTTGCTTTAAAACTTGCCCTTCAACTTATTATTTAGTGCGAGCCGAAAATAGATTATCCATAGTACATACCTATGAGTAAAGAGTTAAAAAATCACATATTTTTAGCTTCTGGGTTACTAACACCTTTATTTCATGTTTCCAGATGATAGGTATGGAAAAATAGAATAATAAAGAGAAATAGCTTCATTGTAAAAAAAAAAACAATTACTAGATTTGAAGTTCTACTCCAATTTAATAAGTTATTTCAGATTAATTTTTAAGCGTCAAATTATTTTTCTGCCATTTTGTTATCGTCCTTCCATCAGGGATTTTGCTGCTGTAAAGGAAAGTGTTGTAAAACTATTGTTGTTCTAACTTCAACATTAATGTTGTCAGGATATATCAAATTTTATTTATTTTTATTTAAGGTCAAAAAGATGAGGAAGAGTTCTTTAAGGCTGTGTTTAGTTGGACGTAATGTTTTTAATGGAATGAAATGATTTACAATGGAATGGAATATAAATAGATGTAATATTAAAAATTTGTTACTTAAGTGGAATGGAAGAGTTCATAATGTAATATAGTGAAATATTGTTTGGAAGAAGAGTTCATAATGTAGTATAGTGAAATATTGTTTATTATTTTACATTTCATTCTAAACTCTCTAAATCGGAGGTAACTTATTTTTACTGTTTAGGATGGAATGAGATGTAATGTGAAACTATTCTCTTCTATCCTATTTCATTTCATTTTATTATAAATTTTCATCTCAAACGATGAAATAACATTACATTTTATTCCATTCAATTAATAACCATCCAATAAAACATAGCCTAAATCAAGTTGGCCATCAAACAATTGAGGCATATGAAGTTGCATTAAAAGAGATAAACAACATTTTTATTTTTAATTTTCACCTTAATGTTTTTATTTTCATGTCTTTTTTCGAAGACATCTGTGTGAAATAAAAATCTCAAATTAGATGATTTTTGATAAATAAATATTTCTTTTTCTCAAAAAATTTAAAAGATCTTATTAATAAAATTTGCAAAAAATTGTTCAAAGTTTTCCTTTTTTGGCCAAATTTGTTGCTTTTCACATGTTAGTCTTTGTTTTCTTTTCGAGCTCATAATAAATTACAAAAGAAATTTGCAAAACATTAAATCTATGATAATTCCATCTTACATGATGACATTGCAAAAACTTCTGAATAGTTATCTACATCTTATCTTAATTTTTGTGATTAAACTTCCCCATTCACAAAATCTGTCATTAATCTTATCTATTAAATCATTCGATAGAATTGATCTAGGTTGTATGACAGTGAGAACTTGGAGTGAAAGTTAGTTAGGAAATGCAAATTCTATTATAAAAAATTGAAAGATTATGTAAAAATTGTATAATATATAAAGTAGCTTTTATTTATTTATTTATTTTGAAAGAGAAAACAATTCTCATTATCTAGTATTAAAAAAGTCATACAAGGGAATTGGGATAGCATCCCAAATAACTTGGCTAGCATAGCGATAGGCAACTCTAGCTAGAGTATGAGCTCCTATATTAGCTTGCCTACGAAGCGAACGGACTTCAATATCTAGATGAAGCCCTAGAATAAAACGACAATCTGAAATTACAAGACCAAAATCAAACAAGTCTAAAGAACTAGAGTTTAAACCATGAACAACTAGTTGTGAATCCACATAAAAAACATCCTAGATTATGGAGGTGATCTTTCGCAAAAAGTAACGCTTGTCGTAAAGCCACTGCCTTAACAATTTTAGTATCTGGAGTTCCTTCATAGTAACCTGAAATTGCTTTGATGAAAAGACCTTCTTTATCTTCGAAAAAGATACCATATCCTGCCATGAGTGAATCCATAAAAATTGCACCATCTACATGTCCATGCCAAATTGACAAAGGTGTTGTAACGAACGAACTCGATGATTGAAGATGAACATGTACACCACGACTCTCTGAACTAGTAACAAGTGGACGACGTCCAACTAAAGAAGAATCCTAACTTGAGGGTTTGTACTGCAAGTCAACTTGGACACTTGCATTCTGTTGATGAAGACCGACCTGTGAATCAATAGCCACTTTAAAGTCATGCGAAGCTTGCACTTAAACTTGACTTGGATTAAGCACTTTATCTTCCCAAATAAGTTTGTTACGCATATTCCAGATGCCCCACATCAAAGAAGCAAACTTTTGTTTTTTATGAGCATCATTAGAATCCAGTACCTATATTAAAAAGTCTTTAAAAAGAACATTAGTATTAGGTACTAAGTACCTACCTAGATTCCACACCCTCCTAGCAACACCACAATTAATTAAAGCATGATCAATACTCTCAACTTCCCCACAGAATGGGCATCCCTCCCCAATATTAACCCCTCTACTTTTAATCTTTTCCCTAGTAGGCAGGACACCTCGAAGAACTCTCCACATTAAATCTTTAACTTTTGGTTGGACCTCAATACCCCAAATTTTCTTCCACCAAACCTCACTATCTCTATACCCTCTCCCAAAAAGACTGCAAGCAATTTGATACCCCGACCTCACATTATACACCCCTCTTTTATCAAAATGCCACACCCTCACATGATCTTTATTCCTAATGCTAAGGGGTACATTAAGAATTTTTTGCCCCTCCTTTACACTAAAAAGATCCAAAACCTGCCCAACATCCCATTTCTCCCCCCATTCACAAAAAACTCACACACTCTCATATTTTCATCAATGAACCCCTCCTAACCCTCTAACCTAAAAGGAGCTTCCAAAGGAACTTAAGGATCTTTCACCACCTTAATAGTCTCACCATTACCAACTTGCCATCTCACACTATGCTTCAAAATGCTATTGGCCTCCCATATCCCTTTCCACACGAAACTAAGGTAATTACCTAATGAAGCTTCCAAAAAATCCTTATCTCTAAAACATTTATTTTTAAACACCTTGCGAAAAAGGGTATTAGAATCATTCATTAACTTCCACCCTTATTTGGCCAACATAGCCATATTGAAACTTCTAATATCTTTGAAGCCCATACCACCCCTATCCTTACTTCCACACATCTTATCTCAAGAGATCCAATGGATACCTCCACCACCTTCCATCTTTCCTTTCCACCAAAACTTATTCAACATTTTATGTATCTCATCACAAAGTGTAATAGGGAGCTCAAACACACTCATACAATAGGAAGGCACTGCTTGGAGAACATATTTAATTAAAACCTTCCTACCCGCTCTAGAAAGAAAGCGGTTAGATCAACTATTCATCTTCTTCCACATGCGATCTTTAATGAACCCGAAAACCTATTTTTTATTTCTCCCTACAACCGTTGGCAAACCCAGGTACATACTATCCGTACCCACACAATTCACATTCAAAATCTGCTCAATACTACTCCGTGCCTCAACACTCATATTGGGATTGAACACAATCCCAAATTTCTAGAAATTAATAGCTTTTCCTGAAGCTTTCTCATACTTCTCTAGAATCTCTTTTACTCTATTCGCTTCCCCATTATTTGCCCTGAAGAAAAATATTGAATCATCTGCAAATAAAAGATGAGAGATGCGAGGACAACTC
>JANQAP020000014.1:7724775-7736828 GCA_026874005.2 Erythroxylum coriaceum
TCTTTATAAAAGAAATAATAAACAAACTTTCACAATCAAAAAGAAATCTAATTCTATTATT
Source organism: Erythroxylum coriaceum (assembly GCA_026874005.2). NCBI lineage: Eukaryota > Viridiplantae > Streptophyta > Magnoliopsida > Malpighiales > Erythroxylaceae > Erythroxylum > Erythroxylum coriaceum. Next base: position 7,724,837 of record JANQAP020000014.1, read on the forward strand.
TCGATTTAGAGACATAAATGACTTGAATAAAACTAAAACTAAAAAAGAACAAGATTCGATAATCAAGATTCAGAAATTTCATAAAATTTATGGCCAAATTCCATCTATGGAGTGCACAAATTATTCACTGACTAGGATTGGAAATCTTGTATTTTACATATCCATACAATTGAGTCCTTGGGTTTTCGAAATAGTGTATAAAGAAGTGCTTTGAATTATTACTATTTGACTCAGACATGTTCTAAAATTAAAAAAGTCGAGGCATTTCGAATTGTTTATGTGCTCTACAGAAAGAGGAATACAAAGAGTTGAACATAGTAAAATAAGAAATTGAAAGATTTCGTTGAAATTGTTCGTTTAGAAATTTCCCGAAAAGCTAATCATAGATTCTTGTCTCCATCGGAACAATAGGGCCATTATATTCATTACTAAACTTATTGAAGAGATGAAATATAACCAAGGTATATCTTTTTTATCAGAGGTTGAGTCAATCATCAGAAGAAGAATTAGGCCAAAAACTATGGTACATTCTGAGAAATTTTGCTATTTTATCCAAGACTCTCTTAGTCATAAGTCTAAGTTAAGTGAAATTTCTGAATTCCTTTTTAATTGTATTTGTTGCAAATTCAAATTTGAGTATAAAATTATCTTTATTCTGCCATCTATACCTATTTTATACATTCCATATCCACATATAGAGCTAGTTACAACTTTATGTGATTATGTAACCTGTAAACAGAATATAAAAAAATTCCATCAATGTTATATCAATCCATATAATTGGATGAAAAACAATCCAACGTACCTTACGGCTTGTATAATCTGTTGACCATACTTCATGAGACCAGTTAGCATGGGGAACATATCATAAATAGTTATGAAAAATTTTATTTTTGGTTCTTTCTCTTGGTTGAGATGTCGGGCAATGACATGCAATGCGTGCTGGGGAGACTCCGCCCAGTCACAGGCACCTTGACTCTTAAGATTATCAATTCATGATAAAAGTAACTTAATATTAATCAATAACATAATCAAACAAGAATTTGAAGAGTGTAGGAGTAAAAGAAACGAAAACTAATTTATAGTAGTTTCAAAAACCAATCTTGTCTATATCCACTCTTCAAGACATTTCAAGACATTTCTTAAAAATTTCAATAAGTCTCCTTTTTCAACAAGGTGAAAAGGAACTTTCTTGTAATCATTTATTTTTTCATGAGTAAAAATTAACTCTTTTTACAATCTTTCTCTCTCTAAGAAGAAGAGTAACCATACTCACAAAAGAATTTATGGATTCAAAAGACCTTATTGGGTTTGGGGGGTCAAACTAGCTGTTAAAAATAAGAAATTGTCATTATCAATTACTAGTTACTGTATATTGATTGATCAATATGCGGTTGACCAATGTAGTAACTGTTGGAACATTAATGTTACTCTTAAGAAAGATTGTATTGGTTGATCAATGTGCTGTTGACAGATGTACTAACTATTAGAACATTGGTTGATTGTAACACATTTGTTGACCAATGCACAATCAATATTGCTACAAACTCTTGGTAAATAAGTTTTGACAACTTTAACTTATAATTTTCTACCATTAACCTATATAAGTCGACCAACACACCTAAAATCATTATTCTAACATCTTTAAATGCGTAAACTTAATCTTTCTAATGCAAAATTGAGTTAAAGCACTTCTTTAAATGTATCCAAATGTATGTTTTAAGGATCTTCCTTTTCTTTAAAATCAAAACCTTAATTCCTTTTAATGACTAAAAAGACTCATGCAATAAGCTAAAATAATGATATGTTTATGTATAAAAAGCCTTTAAAATATCAAAGTAATTAACTAGGAAGTATAATAGACATTACATATTCATTTATAACTTTGTTATACTTGTTCTTTCTTGGTCTTGATTTTGTTCTTCAATTGAATAAGTTGAACTTCAACTTTTCTCTATTGACTTCATAAGATGTATCTGGATTTATGGATAACCACTATTGCTCTCATATTGCTTTCATAAGAAATAAATTCATTAGTGATACTTATATTTTGTTATCGTCAAAATATAAATTATAATCTCCATTAATTTAACACTTGTAATGCTTGGTAGAATTATTCGGTCTGATTTAATGTCTTGGCTTCCAATTGACAATTAGTTATGAAATAATTAGTCTAAATTTGGAGGCTATTCCAACAAAATAACCGAGAGGATAGAAAAGATATGCTGAAAACAAACAAACAAACAAAAATCATCCTTATTCACTAAACGCATTGCAAACTTATTTTCATTACTAGGTGCTTTTACATAAGATGCAGACATTACTAGGTACTTATTGATTTCTTAAAACATAGCAAAAGGAGAGTGGATGGATGCTAAAATTAGGATATGAGGAGAAAAGAACCTTTCTGAGATAATCAAAAAATCATTAATTAAAGCAAATATCAAATTCTACAAAGGGGAAATTACATAAATATGCCTCTATTTTCTTGGAAAAATGAGAATATCGAACATTCACTTATCTTGTTGAACTGAACAACTACAATTTCCTTCAATCACAAAGTGAACCTCCAAAATAGATACGGCCACAAATTTAACCCATGAACATTTCTGAAGCTACAACTAATGAAGGCAAAATTGTATCACACCATATTGAAGATTAAGGAGATCCCATATAAAAGATATACATCCCTCATCTGCCTACTTAACCTTTCAATTTGTCATATCCTAGTCCTTCTCCTTCAACATATTAATTTCAGAACATATTAATTTTAGGTAAAGAAAAGTCACATTCATAACTTGCTTGCACATGACTTTTCTTTGCCTAAAATTAATATGTTCGTGCAAGAAAGTCACTTAGCTTGCACGGCTGTGCAAGTGTAAGAAATTTGTTTCTGTCTGATTGAAAATCCTAATGTTGATTCTCCGACGTCGTCGCAACAAGTTGCGATCACCAGAGAACGAGAAAAAAATGCCAAGCTCATTAAAGCACTAGTAAATTAAAAAACGGAGTTTGTTTGTTTATTTACTATTAGTCTCTTTATCTATGGTTTCTTTAAGTGCATTTTCGGTTTGGGGTGGAAGTCAGAATTTTGTGAGTTGAATATTGATTAATATTTGTATAATTGAAAATCAAGTGATTACCAATTAAACATCCACGTTGCTAGAATAATTTTACTTAGGTTGTTATATCCTTCAAAATTCAGGGAATAATTTTCTCATTTACGACCTTGAAAATACCTATAAATTTATAATATCAACTTTTTGTAAATCACTGTCAATGCTTCATAGTCATTCATCCTCCATCATCACCCTAATTCTGTGATAAAATTACAGAAGGCAATGTTAGAGAATGTATTCATCACTCAATTTGTTAAGCTCAATAATGTAATCCTCCAAAAATGTCGCATAATTTGATGTGGTTGAGATTAGGAAAATCTGGGTATTACAAGATGTAGGAAGGTGGTGAAGAGAGACGGGGTGGTGAGAGGGTTACTTCTATAGTGTTGAAAAGAAGATGACAGAGGACGTCAGCTGGGTCATCTAAGCCATGAATTTTGGAAGAGTAACAGAATGTTTAAAATTTAAGAAAAAACAGCGGCGTATTTCGATTATACGGAATAACATAGAGTAATGTTAGACAAAAATCTGGACGCTTGTTTGTAAGTTCCACTTGACGAGGATTTGCGTCTGTGGTCGTCCTTTGATTTTTACCCTTATTGTACCCAAAATCTCGGTTGGTTCATGGAGGGGTTGGTTGTCGATAGCTGAGGAAGTGGAATCGATTAAGGGGGCGCTTGGTTTATAGAAGATAATGGGAATGAGAATGAGAATGAGAATAAATATAGGGAGGAATGGGAATATATATAATCATTATAGTTATGATGGTTGCTTAAGATGAAGGAATGATTACCACTACCATTTATAAGTCTTCTTGAGTCGTGATAAAGAATCCGGTACAATGTTAAATTTTCCAGGCTTGTATTTGATAATTTAATCAAATCTCAGTAATTTAGATACTCATTTCTGCTGTTTTGGTGTTGTTATATGTTGAGTCAACATATTTCTGATGCTCTGCTGATCTGTAAAAATAATAAAATGGCGACCTATTAAATAGTGACGCCATTTTTTTCCGCTTCAGTGACTGCATATAGTTCCCGAACATAGGCAGAAGCATTTCACATACGAGGCACTAATTTCTTGCTAAAATATGCAATAGGATGAGCATTTTGAGATAGGACTACCCTTACTGCAAAACCAAAAGCGTCACATTCTACGGAGAATGGAATGGAAAAATGAGGTAGTTGTAGGTTTGGAGTAGATGTAAGAGCTTCCTTTAATTGTGTGAATGTTGACAATGCTGTAGGATTCTAAGAGAATTTGTCACTTTTAAGGAGATCAGTGAGTGGACTGGCAATAGATGCATAATGCCTCACAAAACGACGGTAATACCCTGTCAAAACCTAGAAATCCTCAGAGTTCAGTTAGGCTGGGAGGTTCTGGCCAGTCCATAATAGCTTTAATCTTCGAATCATCTACTTGAACACCCTTTTCGGAGATAACATGCCCCAAGTAATTGACAGAACAGACGCCAAATTCGCACTTAGGAAGCTTAGCAAAATATTAATTATCCAGTAACAACTGTAAAACTGCGTAGATGTACCATATGCTCGTCCCAATCAGAACTATAAACCAGAATATTATATAAAAAAACCAGAATGAACTTACATAAGAATTGTCGAAATAAATTGTTCATTGCACTTTGAAATGTAGAAGGACCATTTAGCAACCCGGCCCGAATGGCATAACCAAAAATTCAAACTGGCCATCAATAATTCAAAATGTTGTTTTTTGGACATCTTCTGTGACAACTTTAATTTGATGATAATCTACATGTAAATCAACATGAGAAAAAAAATTGCACCATAGAGCTCATCAATTAATTCCTCAAAAGTAGGTACGGGAAATCTGTCTGAAATTGTGATAGCATTTAACGCCCTGAAATTCACATAAAAATACAAAGTATCATCTTTTTTTTTAACCAGTAAAACTATAGAGGAAAATGGGCTGGTGCTTGACTGAATAATACCCTTAGACAACATATCAGAGATAATTTTTGTCATTGCTTCTTTTTGGTACTGTGGATAGCGGTTAGGTTTGATGTTAATTGTTGTTGAGTTGGGTTGCAAGTGTATATGATGATCATGAGAACGATTGGGTGGAAGGCCTTTTGGTAAGTCGAAAACAGTTTGAAAATGGCTAAGAAGTGAGTATAGGTCAGGGGAAAGATTTAGAGGAAGAGTGAAATCAGTAGAAAGGGGTTGGGAGTTTGTAGCCAAAAACTGAATTTCATAAAAAGATTCAACAGAGTCATGTGTGAGCCATACGATTGAGTTGATTGTAAGAAGAAATGGAAGCAAGAATTTTGGATTCTCCGATTAGCGAAATGTATTTTTGTTTGTGGAAAAAAGACATCATAGGAATATAATAGTCCGATAAAATTGGACTACGTGTCCACAACCACTGAATTCCTAAAATTACATCAGCCCGAAGAATATAAAATGGAGTGGTGAATGTATGTGTTTGAATTGTTAAGTCTACATTAAGACACATACCCATACAAGTAATGTGAGCCCCATTTCAGCCCATAACAGAAAATTTTGAGGCATCAAACACTGGCAGATTTAGAAAATGAACTAATCTAGGTTGAATAATATTATGGCCAGAAATTTTACCTGTAATACGTAGAGTGTGAAAAGTGGAAAATCCTGATAGGGCATCATCTGAAACATGGAAATGTGTCATATTTGGAGAAACATCATAAGGGAGTAATTCGGAGAAGAGAATGTTGTGTTCATCAGTAGAGAATGGAACATCAGAAGTAGTATCCAAAGATTCCGGTGGGCATCATCAAGTAAGATCAACAGAAATTGGTTGTGTTTGCATTTGTGACCCGGGGCAAATTTTCCATCGCAATTGAAACATAAACCTTTGGCATGACGCTCTTGCATTTCTGTAGGTGATAGCCACCTTATAGGCATATGTGGTTGCGAAGGATTAGGAAAAAGGGGTGGTTTGGGTATAGGTGGTAATGGTTTTCGAGTATAACCCACAGGTTTAGTGTCTCAGAATTTTGATTCAGTGAGTTTGGCCATACCTATTGCTTGAGCTAGATTAAGGGGTTTTAGAATGACGATTTCTTTATAGATTTTGGGTTTCTAACCAGATTGTCGTAGTATGAAAAGAGTCGCTTGAGGATTTTCATATTGTGAAGGTCGAAAAGTTAGTTCTAGGGCTCTAATAAGAAGATAACTGATTAGTGGTGAACATTCATTTAAACCAGGTCAAAGCGCCCCCACACATGTAAAAACTAATCAGTTCTAAACGACCTTCAATTGGGATTTTATAAAATTCAAAGTATTATTCTACCTGAAAAATTCAGTTTAAAACATTAGTACCATCAAAAGTAGGCATGTTTAATTTAGGAGGTTTAAGTGAAAATGAAGAACTAGAAGAGAGTTGCTTAACAGAATCATTGTGATAAAAATGAGGATGAGTGTGTGGAGAGATGGTTGAATGATGACGAATATTTGCCGAAGGAGAAACATGATCTCTTGCAGGTGGAAATGGAGGATTAAGCTGAAAGGAATTTACCAAGGATGACAACGATGTTGCAATAAGATTGGAATTTTTGCTGGTCAGATTTTTCCAATAGAGTTGTTTGATGTGAATCCAAGTACAGCCGCATTGATTTTAATTTGTCGATAAGAGAAGCCATAGCATCATCAACAGCATGTTGAGGCTTGGGAGGCATGATGAACGTCAATGAAAGCACCAAATAATATGAAGCAATGAAAATAATTATCCCAAATTTGAGAGAGGGATACTCTTCAGAAGAAGAAGATTTGGGTGTGTAATTGTTTCTTGCTTTTCTTTTCATTTACTCTCACATTTAAAGCAAAGTTTGTTACATGTAGGGCACCTGTCTCTAACAGAATATAAGACAGTTGTGTACATCGTTTTTATTTAACATAACATATCTGTCTATAATATCTTCTTCTAGAATATTCAGTCTATCACAATCCTTCATCCAAATGGGCTTGTTTAAATAACGTTTGGTTCTTTATTAAGAGCCATCCGCTGCCGTTTTAACAGCTGCATCTGCCGGCGTTTTACCTTCTCCATTTGTATCAGTAGCTGTCAGGCAGTCTCTGGCCTAAACCAGATCATCCTCATTACTACGTTTTGTCCAGAAAGAAATAGTCATGTTATATATATATTAACTTTTACAAGTATCTTTGGTTGCGTTATACAAGTCTGGTGGTCGTTTACCCTAACAATTGATGAAAAAAATGAATAACAAGTCCTAAATATACAAAACTGATGAGGTAACTGAAATAAACGAGTTGGTGGTATTTTTAAATCTCAAGTCTGTGTGCAGTCAGCAGATGTAGATTTTGTCAAAGTGCTGACCTGAAAACAACACAGCGATCGAAATTGCCAGGTATCAAAACTGGCCGGCCCGGATGTCTCTATCAAGGCGATCTGCATTAAGGGTTCCTGGAAGCTCCCGAAAGTCTTCGTTGAATACAGAGTATGCACTGGATTAAATAACACCAATTATTGAACACTACTTCACATTCTCCAACATAAATTCTTGATATAATTTCAATTCAACGAAGGAAAATGGATACATGAACAGAAGCAGAGACAAAGTTGCTTGATCAGGAGCTGTAAACAAATAATTAGTACTATACAACATCGCAAAAAGTTACCAACTTCCATTGACAACCAATCGTTTTACAGAAAAAGAAAAAGCTATATGATTTTACTGTCATTTATTTATTTATTATATTTTAAAAACTTTCATATACCCCTTTCAATTTCCCAATAATAGTCACACAACCCCTTATTATATTATTCCAACGAACTCCCTAATCTTGGCTATGAATTTAACCGATCCCACCAAAAAAATATGAGAGACGGACATTTTCCATGAGATTCACTTCTTTCTTATAGAATCTAATCTTTCTACTGAATTTAAACACCAAAAGAAAATGAACATCATCTTTTTATGCTTATAATAAATATCACACATCTACACACACATTACCTGAGTTCACCAGCTCGCCGTCGTCCAAGATTTAGGAAGATGATACAAAAGCCTGTCCCAAGTATCTGAAATCATTTAGCAACCAGGTCAAGATGTGGAATTAGTCAGGAAGCAAACACAAGATATTTTTTCATATTAACAAGACAATGATTGAGTTTTTTCTTCAGCATCACGCAAGATTTTTCTTCATCCTATCTTGTTCAAGTAAAACAATTTCAGGAGATACACGACCCACTACCAATTTATGATCCCACCAAAGTACAATTCGTGAAAAGCAGCATATTTATGGTATTATGACAGTTGCATTTGGAAATCCTAAACTTCTGATACAACATCAAAATGAATGGTAATTTACTTCTTATGAGGTGGGCAGACAAATTATAATTATAACTTCAAAGGATTGCTTTAATTTATGTGAATCTTTTTACCTATTTTGCAAGGTAAACACGTTAGAACAGGCCACAATCTAATCCATTAAGAAAGTTCTTTAGTACAAAAAAAGTTACAGCTGAACCAAGTACAAAATTTAGGCTTGTGATACTTGAACTGCTAAATAAAAGCTAAGAAACTCAGCTAGAGTCTGTTTGACTCAAGCACTGCATTTGAACCCAACTCCAACCCTAGAAATCCCAAGGAAAGGAAAGGAAAAGGAATGAAAAAATTAAAACAATCAATAAACCAAAAGAAAATGAAATTGTTATAATAGGGTAATTATTGCAAACACCAGCTCGTTATTCGAGCGCTTAAAAGAAAATGAAAGGAAACGAAAAGAAGAATTAACAGTGTTTATTAGAGAAACTTTTAACACCAGATCAAGAGTACTTATTGGATGTTGGGCAATCTAAATTATCATGGGAAAAGTAGGCAAATAAGCAATAACAAGTTAACAACAACTGAAATGAGATTGCTTCGCTATGCTACAAAAGGAACCACAAATATGCATCGTAAACATAGCACCAACAGATAAAAGCAACTTACATATAGAGGTCCAAGATCCCATCTACTGGCAAATGGTGCCAAAATGAACCATAAAATAATTACAGCCCACATCTTGAGAGAGAGGGAGAAAAGTGCCATCAAAAAGATATCTATGAATGAAACAGTAAACAAGAATCAATCAGCAGAAGACAGTTTAAAGTGATGCACCATAAGCTAGGTGCTTACCTGGAAGCTTCAACTTGTCATGGAGAAAAATGTAAAGCCTCCTCTTCCACCGACTCGTTGACTGTGGCAACCGAAATTTCTGAAGAGTAAAAATTTAGAACAAATTTTAAAAGACATGATTTCTCGTTTACAAAGTATTTAAAATCAGTTCAACAACATTGATTATTTGTGTTTACCAGATCATCATCGTCAAAATCAAATCCATCACGGAGATGTTTAGGCGGTGGCTTTGGTTTGACAGCAACCATCAGGGAATCTACACAATAAACCAAAAATCCCTTGATTCTAGGAGTAACACATCAGGTCTAGTGTAATACACTTTGCAGGAGTGAAGCAAATATCATTGTCCAAATAAAATATTAATTGAATAATATCGGAAAATTAGGACATACATCATTTATCTTAAGGATTTCCCTTCCTTGGTATTAAAATATCAATACTTTTTCTCAGATATAACCTCGAGAGATTCAACTGCAGAACTATAGATCTTCAACAATTCACTATTAAACTACTGTGAGTTTCATGATGAAAGAAATTAACTTCTAAGTATCAAAAGCTCTGTTTTGTAATTAATTTAAATTGAATTTTTTCATCAGTTTTAAGAATTGCACATCAGTCATGATATAAACAATTCAATCAAGTATGAAGAATCTTAATAAACCGTGAATAACATAGCCAAACCTTCAAAGAGATGAAGATTGCAAATAGGAAGCTTATGGTGAGTATAAATGGTTATTGAAGGCAGCAACCATAAATATTGAAGTATTATACAAGCATTATTGTGAGGAGAATTCGGCATGATAGGAATAGCTGTTTTGTTGTTTACAACAGACAATAACATACAAAAGTTAAAGATGGACGAAGAGATATATACACAAGAAAGCCACTAAATGTTGTAGAGACCTTAAACTCCTTCACAATGAAATAGATCATAACATATTTATGAAGGTACAAATCACATATCAACATTTCCATGCAACAACTTAGCACCAGTCAAACATTGGGTTGACTGGTAAACTTTAAACAAGTTGGCATAACACAAATGTGACAGGCCATTACAGCCCTATTGTACTATGCTAAGTCTAAACAACATCAAAGATAAACATCCTCATTACAGTTTGAAATGAGCTCTCCCCTTGAACCTTGTTATACAGTGTACATATTTTGATAGTTCTTCAAACTATTTAAGGTTTTAATTATCACTTTGAATAAAATATTTACACGATCACTACCGGATTTCAAATTCAGGCATTCACAGGATAGAGTATATATTTCCATGTAGTTTCAACAAGCAGGAAGGAAAAACAAACAAAAATCATGTAAGCGTTCTAGAGAAATTTACATGCAAATAATTCTAGACATATATATATATATATGTATATATAAATATATAGATATACTTGTTGCAAAAGGAAGAAGATAGGTAAAAGTAGCACTTGAGCTGATATTATAGGAAAGAGCTATACCCCCAGCATTGAGTTGGAGGTGCACGTCATCGTCATCTCTGCTATCACGTAATACATTCCCATGCCATATAAGCCTCAAATTATCAATTGGTAGATGAGTACTTTCTGCAACCAACTTTCTCAAATCACGCACCTGAGTGACAGAATGATTTAAAAACCATCTTAATACCCTGGCAAAAATCATTTTTACTATTGTCGAGTCAGGAGTATGAAACTAAAATTTTCTAATTGCAATTTGAATTCAATCCACATGACCCTTACTCCGATGCAACATCCAGGCATAGAACAAAATTGAATCTCTCCAGATATATTGCCACAACTTGTCACAGCTGAAAAGAATGAGACAGCAATGCCCACAACTCATAATCGATTCTAACCACTTGATCGAATAAGAACATTTTGGGCAAGCAAGAATTTCCTAACCAAGCCCATCCCCATAATCGGAAAAACATTCGTGGATACTCCTTACCCTCTTCCCATCTAAACAAAAGTTCAACACACATAGATAATAACATTGAAGTTGACCACAATCCTAAGTCCAAATCACTGTCAACAACTGAATTCACGGTTCCCAAGCTACAACTACAATCTTTCTCGTTATAGTGTTCTTGTTAGCTGATCCAGCCTGGGTTTTGACTCTGCAACAAGGTAACTGAATTAACAATATCTACAAGAAATTCAATGAAACGAGCGACTACCTTGATGTTGCAGGGTACAAGGAGGCGAGATGGAGGAGAAGGACCAATAGCTTTGAGGGTGATTCCTACCATTTTCTCTTCTTCGCTTCTTTTCCTTCTTTCTTCATCGTTGCTGTTACTCTTCTCATCTTCCTCGATCTCTGTCATGACTTTGATCGCCGGGTTTTGGATGTGAAATTTGATCTTTCGGGAGTATTAAATCATATCTTTATTTTTCCCAAGGCTGTCTCTTAATATTTGGAATTAAAATTTTGGACGAGTCTAGTCTCTGGAGATTGCGGATGAGTTGAATTAGGATTTTAAAATTAACATTTCAATTTCTTATTTTGTTTAATTATAAGTTTATATCAAAAAACCTATAGCATGGTTTCTGTTTTTCTTTCAAATAAAAACAAAAATTTGTTTGATTTTATAATATTAATGTAGTTCTATTTTGATCACTGATAATAATTACATATTAGATAAAACTTAAAGGTAAATTATTTTTAATTAAATAAATTTATTTAATCTCTTATATAATATTTATTAACAAATTATTAATAAAATTATGTT
>JANQAP020000014.1:7799969-7814330 GCA_026874005.2 Erythroxylum coriaceum
TATGTCAATACACTATAAACACTCCTAAACATTTCAAATTACCAATATACCCTTCCCATAAGTGAGGGGATGTTACATTCTATGTCCGGTCTGGTTTTTAAAAAATTGAGAATAACTAAGTGTTCTTGAGGTGTAAACCTAAGAATAAGCTAGACACATACAAATGATGATATTTGAATGATCAAGAAATGTGATTAAGGAAACATACCCGGAATAGTCAAATTGAGCATGCATTATACATTACACATATACGTATGTGTACAATTGAATGTTTATATGATTATGTAATTAGTAATGTGTGTATTGCATGAAGCTGTTACACATGATTGATTATCAGTGTCCAGACATTTCCAGATCATGGAAGTAAATGCTAATCTAGAGCGTACTATGTGTCGACCTAGATGGTCTCATATTAATTGATTGTTCTATTTAAATTTTTGTATTGAATTATTATGTGATGTGAATGTGTTGATTCTGGAAATTTAATGTCTGAGAAGTTTGATGCATGAAAATCATATTGGAAGTACTCATTGTATGTGAATTTGAAAGAAATAAGTGATACTCATCACAATTGTTGAACGCCAGACTTAGGTTCGATGATATGTGAAAGTGAATGTGTACAGTAAACATGAGTGATTGATTGATATATGAGATTTGATGCATTCCACTACATAAATGCATGAACAGATAAAGACAGTTGTGACCAGAGTTGTCACCGAAAAAGAGCTTAAAGCTCATAATGTAATTAAGAGCCAAAGGTTCACTATGTATAATGAGTCTGGAATCTCCAACAGATACAGGACAATTATTAATGAGCCCAGTATCCACAATAGATACAGGACAGTTACGGGCATTCGTTCACATCAACCTAACAATTAAAAGTGAGTCTCGTGAGTATTGCGTATATATTTAATATATGTGTTTTAAATGATCGCAGTGAATTGTTTCTATTGATATGAATAAGAAATATAAATTAAGTGAATATAAAGTGTACGTGATTCAATGTGATGATTAGTGAAGTGATGTGTATTAGGTGATTATGTGAATTGTCTGTGAACTAATTGTGTTATGTGATATGAGTGAGCCATCGAGGAAGGTTCGCTCACTGAGTTTACAAAACTCACCAAAATTGCAACGTTATTTTTTAGGCTCAGAGGAGATACCTAGTTAGATAAACTAGAACATAGCCGCTGAAATTGAATAAGAGATAGAGGTCAAGAACAGTTTGCATCTACATTTGTTTTCCACCCTTTTTATTTTAAGATTTGTTTTCAGCATCTGTTGAATTTGTATATATATGAATTCTGTACAATGTATACTAGATTTCAGTTTGTAATAATAGTTGTGACTAAAAAGAAGTTTTGTAACTGTAATGGGCCCAAATGCTTACTGGAATTCTGATGATATGTTTATTATTTGTGGCCCTTGTGATTGGAAATGTTTATGAATAAAATAGGTCGAAAATGATTCTTATTTTCTAAAAATGCGTATGATGCATGAAAAAAATTTACAATAAGTATGATTGACTGACTATCCTAGCATGCCACTCTCATAGAGTATGTTCTCGAAAACTGACGGTATGTTCAGGAATATGCCCTATGAGAGTGGGGTACTATATAGTTGGTATCAGAGCCCAGACTTAGTATCGTATACGGGCATTTTTCAAAATATGTGTCAAGGTATATGCATTTTAGAAATGTCATAACATGCAGTCGCAACTGATCTTTAGTCTGAGTCACATTTACACTAGTCACACGCATGAGCATTCATTAAGAGTTGAGATGTTAGAGGTAATGAGAAGAATGGTGATCTGTTAGAATATAAGAAAATGAAAGTTTGTGGATATCTAGAAATAAAAAATAGTATGTGGTTCAATATGATAGACAAAGATTCTGTGCATTTGAAATTGTGATTTATATCTTTGAATTGATATGGATGTGAATACATTGTCGTGAATTGATCGAGGAAAAGCAGAGATATGATAAAAATGACAAGATTTAAAGTGTACAAGTAAAGTAGAAAAAAAACAAAATTTATTATGACATTGAGAGGTTGAATTTGGAATTGAAATAGTTGTTTGATTAATGTGATAAGATTTTTGATTTAGTATAAGATTATGTCAGTGGAATTAAGAACAGAACTTCATGATAATTATGCTTCTAAAATTTTGAATTGATTGAGAATGTATGTATGTAAGATGAATAAATGATAACTAGAAGATGAGATGAATGATAACGATATATGTAGAAGTTCTCAAAGTTAAGTTGATTTGTTGTTGTGAGTGCATATTCGATAAAGTGATTGCCATGACCAGTGATGTTATTAAACACTTATGTATTATATGTTTAGAGATGATATAAGAAGTGATCTATGACTTATTGAATTTAGTTCCTATAGTTAAAATTTTGAGATGACTCAGAGTAGTGCATGAAAACAGTTATAGTGATCAACTGAGGATAAATCGAAAGTGTAAACGATGTTACTATGTGTGATGAATTCGAGGAAAAAGGTAGGAAAAAAAGCAGGGCATGATCGTATCATAGTTTTCCCCCAATTGTGGCTGAGATTATTTGGTTCTGTCACGATAGTGCAAGACACAGAGAGATAAATGTTGTCTAGAATCAATTGAGATTAAGGTATCCTTAGCATAAGATATTAATTGGTGACTTGACAAAAATACATCTCTAGATAAGATGTAACGATCTTGATGATAAATACCAAAGTATAAGAGTAAATGAATGTGTTTATTGCTTCACTGAGCCTTATTATAAAGAGTAGGTAAAGATTACAGCTGATTGAGGGGATAAACCTTCTTTTGATAGAGACTTCATCGAATTGTATCATGTAAGTTAAATGTTCCATTTCTAGGAATGAATGACTATTAAACAAATTAGAATTAATGTTAGAGTCCCATTTCTATTTGAGACTCCGACATAAGAAGCTAAATATGCTATAGAGAATGTATGTATTTTGTTGATGTAAAACAGCCCAACTACGTTATTAGATTCATGAATTGGAGATAATGTTATTGCTATCGCTATTGAATTGCTATCGCTATTGATTTCTTTAGGTACACTATCATAAGCCTTCTTATATACGTTGTCTTTCCCGATAATATCTACTGATCTTTTAAGGAAATGTATAGCTTATTTCGTGGACCTTCCTGACATGAAACCAAACTGGTTCTCTAAGATATGTGCATCCTTTCTCACTCTCTTCTTAATTTAGCATTTATAATTCAAACAAAAATTGGTTTATAATATTTATATAAAAAATCAAGTATTAATTTTTAATGAAATATTTAAATAAATTAAGATTTAAAAACACTTAATTTATGATTTTATGATAAATTATATTTTTAATATGAAATTTTGAAACTATTGAAAATATCAATCAAATACTTAAAATTTCAATTTGCTGCAAATATAATTCATTTCTAACTTTTTCATTAATATCACTAACGGTGATCACTATATAAATTTGGTTTTATTGCACATTAACACACATTATATTTGGATAATTATACGATAAAAATTATTTAAAACTAAAAATTCACCCATTCACCACTTTTGTTATTTTTGATAATCTTTAAGGTTTGGTGATTTGTTTCGAGATTTCTTTCCCTTATAATTAGGAAAACTAAATATTATAATTCACAATTGACATGCATCTATAAAAATGTTATCCAATTAAGATATCATTTGCAATTCAATAAATCCATCTCTTTACGTCCATTTCCCACCAACAAACTTTTGTGTATTATCAAAAATAACAAAAACTTTATCCAATTAAAAGTAGTTGGAAGATTATTCCCTGCATCTAGGGACACTGTAGCAATATGAAGTGGATGAGATAACTTAAGATCACTAAAAACTTTAAGAAACTAGCTAGCAATTCCATCATCATATGTAACCTATAGCACCCAAGCAAGTAAGCATCAAAATCTCAAGTCTCATGTAATCATTTTTCTTTTTTCTTTCAAAATAGTTGTAAAGAAAAGCTTCTAATAATTCTTAATCTTTTTTAAATCTTACCTACAAAATCATCTCCCTCCAGTTGTGCCTTTCTAAATTCACATATATACTCATTCTACCACACTATGTCTAGTTTAATGAGCATGAAAGGAAAATGATTTAGGCTTATAGCGAGAACCTTGAGCATTCTTTAGGTTTTCTTCTCGTAAATTGCAAGTCTTATAATCATCTTCTTATGTTTATTGTTACCTTTATGCCAATACAAAGTGGCAAAGGCCAAATAGATCGAAGATTATTAAAGAGTGGTAAATAAATACATTTTTGGGTTTTAAATTATTTTTATTATATAATTATTTAAATATCACATGTGTTCATATGTAAAAGGACATGCAAATGGTTATCCATATTAGTAATGTTAATAAAGAGTTAATGATAAGTTACTTTTTGTACTAAATTAGAACTTTAAGCATTTGATTAGTATCTATTCTAATTCTAGCTAGTACTATAAAGTTAGACAAAATTTGGAATTCTAAAATATAATTTAAATATAATTCAATGACTACTAATACCATTCATATAAGAATAACTTTTTTATATTTGGAGATTAAATCATTTTATTCAATTAAAAGGATTATAGTATATTTAATATTAAATTATTTCAAATTTTACATATGTAAATATTTTATACTTACAACTAAATTCTATTTTTTTTTGAAATATTAGAGTTAAGTTGCTTTGAATAGTTACCGAAAACCAATATCTTAAACATAATTATCATGTTTAGAAATAGTGAATTAATTATTTTTTAAAAATAGGACTTGATTATAAATATTAAACCTTAAAATTTAAATGTATAGATTGAGTCATAAATAGTAATTTATGAGAAAACTTGAAAGTAAAATTAATTAATATGCGAAATTAGACCATTAGTAAGGGTATCTAAAGGAAATAAATATCGGTGAAGCTTTTAGATATATTGAAAACAGATAAAGGAAGAAACTCTCAACTCTCTCTACAACAACTTCTCTAACTTTCTTCATCCAATTTCTCTCCTCTAATCATCATCCTTTACCATCTCTTTTTTCCTTGTCTTTTTTCTTTACCTTTTCATTTCCTTTCATCTTCTTATCTCGCCATAGTGTGGTTCTTATTTATGCTTGCCTTACAGACTTTCTTATTCTTTATTATCTTCTTCCCTTTCCCAGTAGCTCCTTCAGGCTTACTTATTCTTGTTGCCCTCTATAGCTTGGTAATCCTCTCATTCCTAATTTAGCTCAATTCAGACTCCATAGTTCTCTCCCTAGAATCCATATGTCATTTTTGTTTTCCCCCTCTTTTTACCGTTATTGGAACTTTTTTTGAACTCTCAACTATCTTTTTCCCACTTCCTCATTTTAGCAAGACCAATCTTTTGGCTTTAGGTTTTCCTCCTCTTGCGTAATCTTGTCATACTTCTTCAACTTTTAAGAGTCTTCGCCTTTAAACTTATCAAGGTTGTTCAAAGCTACGTCAAGCTTATTATCTAATTAAGGTTAATGGTGTTGTCTCTGAAGATACTCTCCTTTCATTTCTCAACCCCCTTCTTAGGCTCAAATGGTTAATGGAATCTTTCCTACTCCTCTAGCTCAAACTCTTATAGACCAGAGTTTAAAGACATTTCTCTTATTAAAAAACTATTATACATTCCTCCTAATTCGACTGAAAGGGGTAATTTAGTGGCTCCCTTTGAAGATGTTCTCCAAAGTAGAGCTATGAAATGGACAACTTTCTTAGTCAATTTTTTCATTGATAGGAAACTAGCTTTTCCTACCATGTGTGCTTGGGAGATTAAGAATTGGAAAATTTATAGCTTTAAAGAACTTTTAGTGGATGAATTAGGGTTGTTAATTTTTAAACTCAATTCCACAACTAATGGAGATAAAGTAGTGGAGATGGATAAGGCACTCTTCTTGCAAAAATGAAGGCTTGGAATACTTTTTGAAGAGCTAAAGACTAAACATGTACCTTTTTGGATAAACATTCATAATATTACTTTGGAATATAGGTCCACATTAGGTTTAAGCCACCTTACAGGATTTATTAGGAAGCCCCTATGTATTGGATATGTAAGATTCTGTATGGAGGTCAACTTGGAGAGTGAGCTACCTAACTTTATCTCACTTTTAAAGATGAATGAAAAAAAAAGAATTATATAAAGACATAGTTTAGGTCATATACATATGACGATCCCCTTCTAGAATCCAAAGGAAAAGATAGATTCCCACTTGAAAGAAGTTTGTAAAAGGTGATTATTAGGAATTGATAGGGATTACAATTTCATGGTCCTAAGACTAGATTGGACCTAATATGAGTAGCTCACTAATTAATAAAATTGTAGAGGCATAATAAGACACCGTTAATGCACTCCTAGAATTATGCTATGTAAATAATTCAATGCTTTCTACTAATAAGGGATTAGAAAACTATTACCAAACTTGTGTTAGCTCCCTTGGGTGGAAAACAAGCATCTTCCTCTCAATAAGGAACTTAAAACGATTGACATGATGATATTGCTCCTATTATCCCCAAGTTGATATTAATCCTATTATATCTTTACATTTTTCTGAGGTTTAACTTATCAGTGATACGACACTTCTATTTAAAGAGTTTAAGATTATTCAAAGGAGAAAGTTTGGTAGGAAAACTAAGGTCAATAGAGCTAGTTTGACCCTTAAACATTTTTAATGTCCTTTTTAGTATGGAATACAAGGGGTATCAATAAAACCTATAAATAATAGATTGCCTATGATTACTTAAACTTATTAAAGCCTATTTTTATTGATCTTTTGGAAACTAAGTTAAAACTTAAGAAGTGTTCTAAGTTGTGGTTCCGTTAATAAGAGTTGAAATATCATTTCTAACCATGAAAAACGTTACAAAGGGAGGATAGTGTTAACATATGTTCCTAGCGTAATTAGGAAATTTAGCTCCTTTATTGGTTATTAATGCTTTCATTGCAAGTGACAACGTAAGGAACTAGAGGATTTTGTGTGTCTTTTATGTATGCTTCTAATTTTTCCTTTCAAAAGTCATCTTTTCTAGATTGTTTAATAAAATTATCTAGATCCATTCAGGATCTCTAGTCAATCATTAGAGAGTTCAATTGCACTTTGTTAGCCTTTGAAGAAACAAGGAACTTCAGTATTAATAGACTTTGTAAGGAATTCAGGTAATCTCTTTTGGACCTAGAAGTTACATATCTAAAAATGTAGGATCACTACTTCACTTGGATAGAGCTCTTATGAATCAACTTTAGTTAAAGAACTTCCAAAATAGCCAGGCAATTTTCAATAAAATTTTTACTCTAATCGTACACTTCAATAAAAATTCACAACCTTTTAGGTTTTTAAAGAAGAATTACTCCATTCTGATTTTTTAGTTATCTTAGTGACGAGGAAGGATTTTATGAGGCTATTGGTCAAGGCTTGGACCCACATATTGATGGGAATTAATCATACAAATTCTTCATATTAAGGCATATTTTACTAATACAAATAGTGACTTAATCTTAGCAAGGGGGAGGCTTAATAAAATTTAAGAGGCATAATGCAAACGTAGTTAAAATCAAAATTTGCAATGGTGAGTCCTCTCGACTTTGATATGACAACTCAAGTGAAGATGGCTCTTTTTATCTCCTCCTCTCTTTTAAAAACTTCAAACTAACATTCCTAGACAATGCTAAGGTTAAACCTATCATTAATGGTGATGAATGGAACTATAATAGTAAGGGAAGTGGTTTAATATAGAGATACATTCCTGCTGATAATCCTTACCTAAGTAAGGAGGATAAACCTATTTAGATGAGGCATTCATCTATATCATTTACTAATAATTCATGTCAAGAGCCTCTAAGGCTACTTTCTCTTAGATCTAGTTGGTGCGAGTTTGTTTAGACTAAATACTAAGAGCCTAAGTTTTCCTTTATCTTGTGGCTTATAATTATAAGTAAGATCAATACTTGGATAGACTGAAAGGTATTCCTATCTTTAAACTAGTATCTAACCTCTATTTGCAAACTTAAGAGTATATAAACCATTTATTCTTTAGCTACTCATACTTAAAGGAACTTTGGTTAAGTATTAAAAAATTATATGGTCACTTTTGAAGAGAAACATAGTGGTATAGAGTCATTTTTTAAGCCTATGATCTCTCACTATTATCCAAGGATGATCATTTCGTACTTATAATTGCATTTAGTTATACAATTTATTCAATCTAAAAGGAGAGGAATGATAGACTCTTTGGGAAGTCTTAGATGGAGATACCAAACCTAGTATACAGGAACAATGCTTAGATTAAGGGTAAAAATCTTAAACTTTCTTCCCATCTCACTTGTTACTTCAATCTTTAAAAGTTTCTGTATGTGAAAGAGCATAACAGTAGAAAATAGGAATCTAAAGCCTTATCATACAAGGTACAATTTAGAGAATTAAATAGCTTTATATACTATTTATGAGAAGTAAGTTTTTTAATTAGCTGCTCATCATCTGGCCATTACTTAAGCTTTATGTAAACATTATATTCGTTCTTTACTTTATAGAACTTGTACTCTTTTAAGGCTTTGCACTTTTTTTCTTTTTTTAGAAATCTAATATACTTTAATTTCCAAAAACAACTAGTGGTCATAAAGACATCATATACAAGGATCAAGATGAAAAAAAAGAATTATCGAATTAGTGAGCCACTAAAAGAGAATCAATATTAATGTGATTGGTCAACATATACAATACTAATAAAAATAAGGGTTTAAAATTTTAAATTTTATTAACTTTTGAAAGTATTGAGTATTTAACTTTGGGTAAATTATGAAAAAATCTCAGACTTTACTTAATTTTGTAATATAAGTTTGAACTTTAAAAAGTGGCATTAAATGATCCTACTTTCTAATTTTATTTTAAAAAAATTTCACCGTTAATTCCTAACTAATGGTGCTGATGTGATTGGACATGTAGCTAACACATGTCTTACTTATGTCACATCAGCTAAAAAATTTGTGTGGACAAAACGAGATAGAAAACAATAGAAACAAAAGAACAACACACAGATTTTACGTGGAAACCCCAACTCGGGGAGAAAACCACAGATAGAGGAGGAGAGCTTCACTATGAAACGGATGAATACAAAAGCAGAGAGCTTAGGATGGCTCACAAAATATATTACTTACTCACCCTAGCATAAAACAAGATATATAAAGTAAACCCTAATTTCAAGTGGGCCCTATATGGGCTACAATTTAATTTTTCCACAACTATCACACTTTGAACTTTTTAAGCTAGACTAAAATAGAATTTGGGTCGTAAACTTTAACAATCTTTACCTTGACATGAATTCTATTGTAAGAAGTCTTCAACCTTCAAAGCAAAAAACTATCCACCTCTTCCACCAAAAGCCCTTAAGGGCTAATCTTAATAAGGAATACCAACCAAGTTTAAGCAGTGCTTAAACTTGGTTATAGGTAGTGCCTTAGTTATCATATCAGCTGGATTATCATGGGTACTAACCTTCTTCACAACAATGTCACCATGAGCAATGACCTCACGTACAAAATGATAACGAACATTAATATGCTTCGTTCTCTCATGAAACATTTGATCTTTAGTGAGGAAGATAACACTTTAACTATCACAAAAAATCGTAGTAACTTGCATATCATAACAAAGTTCAGCAAACAAACCTCTAAACCAAATAGCTTCTTTAAAGGCCTCTGTAACCACCATATACTTGGCCTCAGTGGTAGATAAGGCCACAGTAGTCTGTAAAGAAGCTTTCCAACTGATAGTACAACCACTAACAGTAAACATATACCTTGTAAGCGATCTTCTCTTATCAAGATCACTTTCAAAGTTAGAATTAACATATCCAAAAATCCAATCTCTAGTTCTTCCAAATTCCAAAAAAACATCAGTAGAGCCAAGCTAAACTACTTTCCAATGCTCTTTACCTAGATTCACCATGTATCTACTAACTACACTAATAGCATACGATAAATCTGGATGTGCGCACACCATAACATACATGAGAGATCTAACTGCACTCGAATATGGGACTCGTGACATATAATCAATATCTTCATGTGATTTAGGAGATAAAGCAGAGGAAAGTCTAAAATGTGCAGCTAATGGAGTCATAACAGGTTTTGCATTTTGCATATTGAATCTATACAAAACTTTCTCAATATAACCCTTTTGGGTTAAATACAATTTACCTGCTTTTCTATCTCTCAAAATATCTGTGCCAAGTATCTTCTTTGTTGCACCCAAATCTTTCATCTCAAACTCTCTACTAAGTTGAGCTTTCACCTTTACTATTTTTGATTTATCTTTGGTTGCTATCAACATATCATCAACTTATAATAGTAAATAAATAAATGACCCATCAATGACCTTTTTATAATTGAAACAGTTATTGTAATTGCATGTAGCACCCCACTCTCACATGACACGTACCTCACATCCTGAGTGATGTTCGAGAACATACCCTGCGAGGGTGGTATGCTAGAATAGTCAATCACTCAAATTCAATACAAAAATTTCTTTTTTTTTAAAACAATGCATGCATATTGCGAAAATCAATAAATAAATCGGGGCCACTTTTATTCATAAACATTTTCAAACACAATGTCACAACCATTACAATTCAAAATCATTTACATTCACATTGCAAAATACTTGTGAATACATATTTTGATACAAAATAAAGAAATACTAATGCAGACGTGAACTGATCCCGACCTCTTTCTCTTACTTGAATGCAGTGGCTATACTCCAATTTGTCTAACTAGAGTGACTCTTCTGAGTTTGAAAAATATTGCAAATTTTGGGTGAGTTTTGCAAACTCAATGAGTGACCATTCTCGATGGTTCACTCAATCACATAACATATACAATTCATATAATCACATAATTCACATCATTTCATTAAAAAATCATTTATCACCGCATATCACTTGGTTATTCATTTCACATTTCACATTAAACCGATTTCATATTCAAAATACATTTCAGTCAGTCAAACACCCGTATTATGTATATGCAGTGCTTATGAGACTCACTTTCTTTTATTATTGTTGTGACTGAGTGCCTTTTATTGGCCCATATCCCTTGTGGATATCGAGCTATATCAGATAATGTCCCATATCCCTTAGTGGATACCGGGTACATTCACAACTGAGCTTGAGGCTCTGATCATAGTCTGAGCTTTAAGCTCTTTTTCATATTATGAACTTTAAGCTCTTTTTTGGTGTCTACTCCGGTCACAACATCCTTTATATTTCATGCATTCATGTAATGAAATGCATCACATATATTCAATTAATTAAAAGTGCTCAAAATCTCACAATCATATTCGCCTTCACATGTTATCGAACCTTAGTCCAGCATTCAACATTTATGTTGAGAATACACATATTTCATTCATATACACATTCAATTTTTTCTTCAAAACTTGGTCCGACATTCAACATTTAAGTTGAGCAAACACATATTTCATCAAATGCACATACAAGGAGCACTTCTAATGTTCTTACATTTATCAAACTCCTCAGACTATTAATGTCCGAAATTATCTCAATCACATTTACATCAGTAATAATTCAATGTAGAAATTAAAAACAGAACAAACAATAAAATGAGACCATCTAGGTTGACTCACAGTACGCTCCATATTAGCATTTGCTTCTAAGATCAGGAAACGTCTGGATGTGGACATTTTATCCTACACATCAATATTATAAAATACACACGTTGCACACACATTAATAATTGCACAATCTTAAGTATTCATTTATGCACAAACGTGTATATGGACTATGTACAATGTATGCTCAATGACAATCTCGGGTATATTATCAAATTTCACATTTTATCCAAATTCTCATTTATAACTCAATTACTCGTCATTCCATTTTTAGCATAATTGCTCTTCACAGTATGCAACTCTCATTCACTTCTATTTAATACCCATTACTCATTTCCTTTGAACCATAACCACAATCACATGAACCTCTACATTTCCATTAGACACGTGTCTTTGGTGCTTTAATACCAATAATTTATTCACTAATGTTATTCTAACATTATATAATCATACAATATCCAAACTCTCATTCTTATTCTCCAAAATTCTAGACCTTTAGGTTTATTTTTCTTGTTCATTCTGATAAAGAAAATGAAGTAATTTGGCAACACTTTCTTCTAGAAAATTGTTCTGATATCTCTTAAGTTTTTAATGACACCAAAATCATTTAATTTGGTTCAGTATTCGAAAAGTTATACTCCAAATAATTCGGACTATTCTTAAACTGAGACGTATTATATGCTCATCTTCAAGTCAGATTCTGGAATTCTAGAGACAGAATTAAAATTCAATTTCTTCAGAAAAATTGTATCCCTATGTCTCTAGTTTATTCCAAATTAAAAATCACTCCATTCAGATAAATATAGAAAATGTTATGATCAAAATACCGGAGCATGTTTAAGTTGTGCAGGAAAGTTGGCCGTGGCGAAGCTAGGAGTTGGTCACAGTGAACTTTTCCCGAGAGGAATCCTTGAAAAGTTCTGCAAGTTAGCCCCAGTAAACCAAAGAGTTGATCGTGATGAACTTTCATAGAAAGCAGTAAACAAAACTCATTTAATAGCTTTTTCAACTCTATTTTTCAGGTCAGTTTTGTATGACCATTACAACCTAGAAAATGAAGTTTTTTGGTAATACCATCTTCTAAACAAATGTTCACATATGTCTTAATTTTCTAATGAACTAAATTTCATACAATTTGTCCCATTAAACTGCAAGATATACACAATTTACTATATGCTGTTCAGAAACAAAGACATAATCCAAAACTCAAATTCAAGACAAATTTTAAAACTCTTAGAGATAGAATACAAACTCAATTTCTCATAAAAATTGTAGTCATTCGTCTCTAGTTTAATATAAATCAACAATCATCCTATTTGGATATTTGTAGATCAAGATATGTCTAAATTTCAGATGCATGTTCAGTAGAAACACTACATCTAACATATTTGCAGCACTCCTCATCATCAATTTCATCCTAATTCATCTCTTTTGCTTAGTCTATCATTTCTAACTTATATCAACATCATTTCCTCTTCATTTATACCCCAATTACAGTTCAATATCATCTATACACAATTCAAAATCCATGTTTAATCATATACACCAAAAACAAAACATATCATATACACATTCATCATAATGACCTTTCTATCTCAAAAATTATCTCAACAACGACAACTTATCAATTATTAACAAATCGTCACTCTTCCAACCCCATTTTTATGATCATGCTAGCTCTAACCCGTCATCAATACAAAACAAGGCAAAAACTCATTCATTCATTTATCACATGTTCATACACTTTCATACACTATTTACACTAACCCATGATATTTAAAGCATAACTTACTTAGTTTAGCTTCAAAAATTTCACTTAGCCCTAACTCTCCATACAGACCACGTTCATCATCCTTCAAGGTTATAGGGTTGGGTTTTTGTGAGAAGTGAAAGAGAGAGCAAGATGAGAGTAACAAATAGAGAGAGAGAGAGCAAGGTGTACATTGATGATGGTTGGGTGAGTAAAAACTTGTGAAGAAAGATAGAAGAGAAGAGATGGACAAGAAGAGTCACGAAAATGAGAAGAAGAGCAAGAATGAAAAAAATAAAATGGTTTTGCCAGATTAAAACCATCATGGGGTAGGGCATTGTTTGGCAAGTGACACATGTCACTTGCCACATGTCCTATCTCTATTGGTTTGAATTAAACTCTTTCATTAATTAGTCTAATCAATGCTAATTCCTATTCCAATTGTCTCCGAATTTTCATTGACGCTTATCAATAAATCCAAAAGTCATTTATCAAAATTTCCATTGTCATTGGACAGTAAATTCTACTACCATTTATCAATTGTCTTACCACTTGGCATTTTTCTTAGTCCAAAATTACCCAAATTTTCAGAAATTTTCCAAATTTCATCAAAAATTATAAATCAGTACATATACTCTCCAAATCAATTTTTAATACATAAAAACTATAATTCTCAATATAATCACATTTATAACTCAATTATACCCAAAAAATTTCAATAAATGCATGTACAATCATTTTAGTGTGCAAAAGTCAATATTCACATATGTATATGTTAACATAATGCATGAGCATGGAATGCATTTTTTTTCCTAATCTCTCAATACTATTTCTCAATTATAGAAATATACGGTTCTAACCCTTAGTATGAAAACGGGATGTTACATTGCATCTTCTGAAATCTTGAGTCATCATGAATGAGTCAAACCTCTTATACCATTATCTAAGTGACTGCTTTAGACTA
>JANQAP020000014.1:8022272-8037235 GCA_026874005.2 Erythroxylum coriaceum
AATGAAGAAGACTACACTTTCTTCTTCCAATTATGCCCTTAATGAATGGAAAAAGTCATCTTTGCCCTTCCTTTTATGCTTCATGACTTTTATTCTTAAGTGATCTCTCCAAAATGCCCTTCATGCAATCTTACTACCTTAACACTTTAATTCAATTAACATATGTCATATAATCTTACTAACATTTACATAATAATTAACTCCACAACATAAATCCATAAAGACCTCATAATTAATTTAAATCATGCTTATTCATCAAGGAAAAGTTCAGGGGCCAACATATCTGGTCTAATACATAGTATCGTATACATGATTGACCCAATTGTCGAAACATATGAAATACAATCCATTTATCTCTCTACTCTTGTGTCTTTGGACACATACTCTGTATGAGAGAAATCTCATGTGACATGGGTAAAAATCCCCTATTGGAATTCTCCATGCCAAATCTCTTTAGTACTTATCTATGCACGTAGATTGGGATAATCCAAGCAACGTCTTTGATCCATATCTATAGATCTTTATTCCTAGAATATAGTTTGCTTCTCCCATATCCTTCATAAAGAAGTTCTTGGATAATCAAGTCTTTACAGACTGAATCATAGGTACGTCGTTTCTAATTAGCAATATGTCATCTATATATAACACTAAGAAAATAACTACACTCCTATTGACCTTCTTATAGACACATGGTTCATCCATATTTTTTGTAAAATCAAACTCTTTGATTATCTTATCAAAATAGATGTTCCAACTCTGTGACACTTGCTTAAGTCCATAAATGGACCTTTGCAACTTGCATACTTGATTAGGAAAACTCTTGGATTCAAAACCTTCAAGTTGTATCATATACACATCCTCCTGCAAATTCCCATTGAGAAATGAGATTTTGACATCCATCTGCCAGATTTCATAATCGTGATATGTTGCTATAGCTAACAAGATCCTGATGGATTTTAGCATAGCTACTGACAAAAAAGTTTCATCAAAATCAACTCCTTGTTTTTGTCTTTAACCTTTAGCCACTAACTTAACTTTGTACGTATATACATTACCATCCATGTCAATTTTTCTCTTAAAAACTCATTTGCATCAAATAAGTACAATACCATTAGGAGCATCTACTAAAGTCCATACTTGGTTAGTGTACATGAATTTCATTTCAGATCTCATGGTTTCTTGCCATTTTAAAGAATCAATGTCAGATATTGCTTCTTTAAAATTAGTAAGCTCATTATATATAAGAGATACATTATCCTTTCCTTGGTCAATATGTAGATCTAAACTAGTGGGGGACGATGTATCATACTAGTGTGTCGTAGACTATGTGTCTCTTGAAATCTCGGTTGTATATCATATGTATCAATTTGAGATTTTTTTTCATTTTAATATGAATTTGGGAGTCTTGAACTTCAGTAATTTCTACCTTACTCTCACTACTTTCTTTAAGAATAAATTCTCTTTCTAAGAATGTAGCATGTCTTGAGATAAACACCTTTTTCTCAACAGGATGGTAAAATTGGTATCCAAAACTCTCTTTTGGATACCCCACAAATTTGCATTTATATGATTTAGCTTGAAGCTTATCAAATATAACATACTTCACATAAGCATCACATCTCAAAATCTTTAAGTATGACAATCTAGGTCTTCTACCAGTCCATATCTCATATGGTGTCTTATCAACCGATTTGGACAGAACTCTGTTTAAAAGGTATGTAACGATTTCAATGGCATATCCCCAAAAAGAGATAGGAAGGACTACATGATTCATCATGAAACGTACCATATCTAATAGAGTATGATTTATCCTCTCAGTTATATTGTGGAGTTGTAGGAGGAGTCCATTGTGAGAGAATCCCATTATCTTTTAAGTAACCAAGAAACTCACGGTCCAAGTATTCACCACCTCGGTCTTATCTAAGTGTTTTAACACTTTTACCAGTTTGTTACTCAACCTCAAGTCTAAATTCCTTGAACTTTTCAAAAGATTCAGACTTTTGTTTCATTAAGTATACATAACCATATCTAAAATGATCATCTGTGAACGTATTTCCACCTCTAGCACTAGTGGACATAGGCCCACATATATCTGAATGTATTAACTCTAGTAACTCACTAGCACGTTGTCTTTTCCACCAAAGGGTAGTTTAGTCATCTTTCCTAATAAACAAGATTCACAAGTTTCATATAATTCATAATCAAAAAGATCTAAATATCTTTCTTTATGTAATTTTGTGATTCTAGTTTCATTGATATGACCTAACATACAACGTCATAGATAAAATGAATTTTGGTTACTTAAATTTCTTTTCTTGCTATTTATATTAAGAATCGGCCTTTCAAGATCTAACTCATACAAAACATTTGTAAGTAATACAAATCCATAATAAACATCATATTTATAAAAAGAATAACTGTTATTCTTAATAATAAAGACAAATCCATTCAAATCCAAGTAAGAAATAGAAATGATGTTTCTTGTAATAATGGGAACATAATAACAGTTACCAAGTTCTAATACAAAGCTAGAAGGCAAAGCTAAACTACAAGTTCCTACAGCTAATGTAGCAACTCTTACTCCATTGCTAACTTGCAGGTCCACTTCGCCTTTTCTCAACGATCTACTCTTTGTTAACATTTGCATGTTATTACATATGTGATAATCACAACCAATATCCAATACCTAAAAATGTGGAACATAAGTAGAAAGATTGATCTCAATCGTAACGTACCTGAAGAGACAGCTTCTTTAGACATCTTATCTTTCAGGCCAGTATGATAAGATAGGTAGTTCCTCTTCTAGTATCCGTTGACTCCGCAATGAAAACATGTGTCCTTGTCATTGTTCTTTTTCTTGACAACTCCTTGGGCCTTTACTACATTAGTAGAAGCCTTCTGTTTCTTATTTTTATTTTTCTTAGAGCCCTTTTTCTTGCTCTTAGAAGAACCCACAAAAACTATAGAACTGGGTTCCTTCTTAAGGCACCCTTCCACAGTCTTGAGCATGTTCAACAGTTCGGGCAATGTCATGTCCTTCTGGTTCATTTAGAAGTTCATGACGAGCTGTAAAAAGCTCGAATTTAGAGACTGCAGCACCAAATCAATGCTTAACTTATGATCCATGACAAAACCTAATTGGATCAATTTTTCAATATATCCAATTATCTTCAGCATATGCAAGTTGATTGAAGATCCTTCTGTCATCTTGCATTAAAACAATGCCTTAGAGATTTAATATCTCTCTACCCTACTTTATGCACCAAACAATTCCTTGAGACGCAGAATTATAGTAGGCGCATCCATGTTCTCATGCTGCCTTTGAAGCTTATGAGACATGCTAGCCAACATCACACATGTGGCTTGCACAACGTCATCAATATAACATTGATACCTCTCCGAGACTTCATCAACTACATCTGAACTAGGTTTTGGTGGAGTAGGAGTGTCAAGAATGTACAACATCTTTTCTTGCCTAAGAACTATTCTTAAGTTTCAAAACCAATCTGAAAAGTAAGGTTCAGACAGTTTGTTAACATCCATGATACTCCTCAACGTCAAGTTGGTACTCATCTTCATATTCGATAACCAAAAAAACATAAAAGGAGCAAATATTAGTTTATATTCAAAATCAAATAAAACAAGGAGTTTAAAATCATTTGATTAATCCCACTATTTTAATCAAATTAATAACCTTTACTATTAAATCGATAAATTATCAAATAATTTCCTAGTAGGCTAGGATCTTATTTAAAATTAATTGATCTTGAATTTGCTCAACAAACTAACTAAATTTAAATTAGATAGAAAACGACATTTCAATCACATCTCATGTAACTCCTAGAACCGTTAGGTGACAACTCTTTGCCAAAATATATCATGTATATTATTCCTATTCATGCTTTTAAATCTATATGATCATGAGTTTACTCATCCAAATCATACAAATTTAATTAAGTAGGACTCATTAATTTAAGATAAAACATATTCGGGTTAAAGTGGTCTTGAGTTTACTCAACAAACCAAGCAACAAACAGAATTTTGGTTTTATTCTTAAGTAATGGAAGGCAACTATCACGTTCCTAACATATACTTAATATCTAGTTGAGGGATTTAAAATTTTAAAAAATTTCGGTCTCTTCAAAATAATATAATCTCATTATATTTATAATTTCAAACATAATCTAATTATGAAAGAAATTATTCAAAACCTTTGTTGATTCTAATTATTGATTTGATAACTAATTTAATTTAATAATTTAACTTTAAAAAATTAAATTAAATTCAAAACTTTTCCCATTAAAATTCCCTTTGGAAAATTTTTTCAAAAATTGGAAAAACACTTTTCAATTTTATTAGGTGTATAAACTAATTTAATCTTCAATAAATTAATTCAATAGAAATTAAGGTTTTTTTAAAACATTAAAATCAAATAAAATAAGATAGAAAGGCTCTCTACACACGCAATGTGTGGGCTCGTGAGAGAATGTTGTTCACATGCCAGTCACGTCTACACAGACATGTCCTGAGGGAAGGTAAGCGTGTGTCCCATACGAGCCCATCATCTCCAATGATTTTTCAACTACTTCCCACATTTATCCGATCTGTCTACAATCGCCAGCCGTTGTTCTCACGTTTCTCCAAAACTACAACCCCATCTTCCCATGTTTCCTCACCGGTGCTCCACGTTTTTGGCAACTACTTTCTCCCATCTCCTGTGCCGTCTATCTTCTCGCCATCAGCAATGTCTATGCTGCCTCGCATAATTGCCACCATTGTCTCGTCTGACTTGCGTCATCCATGAGCGTTTAATCGCCCTAACGATGCTAATTATTGGCGTCGCATGTCGCCAGTGATGTCATAAGTAACCCACTGACGTTGCTAGCGTCGCCATTATCGACGCCAGCCAGTGGCATTAAGTGACGCCTTATTCGCATAGATGGGCGATAATTGCCCATCTCATCCAGTAAACACACAAACCCAAGCAGTAAATCATAAGGGACAGGTAACCACGATAGTAGAAACAGGGAACACGAGTTGACAAAAACGAAACAAGGCACAATAAACGCAGGAAGAAGATCCAAAAACAATGTTCACAATAAACCTTCCAGAATTCAAAACACAAGGCACACAAAAACAATTTTCAGAACCATTGCATAGGCATTGTATATGCTCTCTAGGGTTTTTAGATTTTTCAGAACTCAAAACGCAAGAGCAGGGAAATAATTTCCAAATATACGCATACGACTTAATTTATCAGAAACATTATAGAACATGTGTAAACCCAATTCAAAAATAGACAAAAGAACAGTCTCGAAGAAAGACAAAACAGTGGCATAAAGCATTAATTTTTATCAAAATTAACAAGAATCAAGCAATTAATCCAAGTTAAACAATTAAAGGAGGCTTTGATACCACTGTTGGAATCCAACAACAATCGAATCACAGCCACAGCAGAAAATAATTTTTTTTACATATTTTGAGCAGATCCCGATAATGAATTAACTTGAATAAAACAAATCACGAATCATAAGAAAGCATACCTTGTTCATGTTCCTGTTGAAAATACTTTGAAACTTTTCTCAATTTGTCAATCATGAGCTATTCAAATGTCTAGCCTCTGATGGTATCCACAGAGTAATTTCTCAAGATTCTTTTAAGAGAAAGAACAGAAGTGCTAGCTTCTAAACGTTCTTCCTATTAATAGAAAAATCATTAGGATTTTTAATTTTTATTAAAATTAAATTCTTTAATTATAATTAAAATTAAATTCTAATTCTAATTCTAATTCTAATTAATTTAATTTTAATAAAATCAAATATCTCATATTTGATCCTTAAAGTTCCTCAAACTTTATAATTAAGTCCAACTTAATTAAATTGACTTTTCTTTCACAAATTGCTCTTTGATGTGTGACCCATTAGGTTCCTAATATATTGGCAATGATTATAAATTATAATTCTAATTCACAATTAGAATAAGATAAATTAAAATTCCTTTTAATTTATCTTTAATTCTCCAATTAAACAATTTATAATTATAGATCAAGATTGACGACATGTCATGACCAGTCAAATGTTAGGAATATCAAAGTGGTTGACTTAACTTGTCTATGCATGGTTATGAAGTATAATTTGATCCTTTCGTCATCCAATGTTCCAATTGGACAGAGTATGGATACAATGTCTACTCTTTTTATCCAATCATGTTCGTTCTTGCTAATTAGTAGTTGATTTATAATTGAAATTTAAAATTTTCTTTTCAAATGTCAATTCACTCTGGCTAGAGAATTTTATAAATCACTACTAATTAAGAACAGTAGAACATTCTCGCTAATTGCTTTAGAGTGACGAATCCTTTATTGACTTACTCAACCATCTCCGTATGGTTCATTTGCATCCAAGTAATACCGACTGTGTTATCCTAGGACGATTCATAAGTAGCGTCAAAATACAGTAATTCCCTCACGAGATACTTTGGTAATCTTAAGTTTAAGGATCAATTATACAACCATCTTCATGAGGAAATCTATAGAAACATAAATAATATTCCATTCGGGATTCTCATAGTCATAGTCGAGTCAATTCAGTGACTTATTTTCTAATAATAACTCACACATTAGTTTAAGTATCTCCATACTTTGATTTATAAGATCAATTACTTTCTTAATAAGAAATAAACATAATGTGTGCTACTTTTATCATTTCAACGATATCCCGTCTTGATGAAACTGCAATTAGGAACATTTAGGAACAATACATAAATGTAAATTGAATCTCACTATTATGATCTCATCATAATTTTAATTACGTAGTAATTATTCCAGAGATTTTACCTTTAGTATTAAAATATTAAATATAATTAAATTAATACAGAAAGATAAAGAAAGCTTTTATTAATTAAATAATAATGTTATACATCAAATTACATCCAATTAATTGACTGCAAGAGTATAAATTAACATAACTATATCTTAATAAACGTCGATTATTTCTCAGCAAGAATCGGAATTAACATTAAGAGAAAATCTTTAAAATCAACAATTTAAGTACTTTACTGTGACTGATGTTAGAACAGTACGACCTCCTCTCTAAAGAATTGAGTGAGATTAAATCGTGATTTACCTCCATCACTCTGTCAGGTTGGGGTGGGCGATTCCACCTTTTGAATGCAAAGTGCAAGAACAGTACGATCTATTGACTAATTCGTTTGTTTGCATTCCGAAGAGTGGAAGGGGAAAACATTAAAAATATGGTTTTTGGGAAAAGTAGTTGATGATCAATGTCTTAATAAGTAGCTTCGGAGGCATGTAGTGGAGATGGCACTTTAAGACAGAAGAGTTCACTTCAGTTCAGTTCTGTTATAGATGTTCTTGTCATGGCAGTTTGTGACGTAACAATAACAAGTTGCATTACACAGCCCACAATAATAAGTTATTGTGAAATTTGGGCAGAAATGGTGCATTTAATCAGTTCCTATTGTCATGACCTTTTATCCGTAAATTGTACAGAGGATCTCGTCCCATTAACAAGAAATTCCAAAAACAACACAGACACGTACATCTCCATCAACATCCACATCACAATGTCAATTGGACACCACATCGAAAAGTTGAAAGAAAAACACCAAACATAAAGATCAGACGAAGCCTACCGTGCGACCATTGTATACCGTGCATTTAGACGAACAACAGATAAGGCCCCATTGCTGAAAATAACATGCACTATTCAACATTTTCCTTTGTCTGCTCCCCCACTTAAAGCAAAGAAACAGACCCTAAATGGAGCCTCGTCTGTCCACCCCAGTCCAAGAAGACTGCAAAATTCATCTATGGAAGATGCTGCATAATGCAATCTGGACAAACCTAGAGAAACACCGACGACACCTAACTGATGACTCCAGGTGCCATTGTTGCAACCTAATTGAAGACTCATTGCATGTTTTTAAGGATTGCATAGGGTTAAAGAAATTTGGACTAAAATTACCACTAACCTAAGCTGCACTTTCTGGACCCAAATTGCCCTCACCACCTGAGTAACAACTAACCTATAACCTACTGATCTCCAGGTTGCCAACACGTGGCCGATCTGGTTTGCCACAATCTACCACAATCTCTGGCTAACCAGAAACAAGGAGGTGTTTCAGGCGGAACATGTTTCACTGCTAGAGGTTTATTGCAAAATCAGAGCAGAAGCCAAGCTTCTGACCAAAGAAAGCGACACACAACGTCGAAACCGAATATTATAGATGGCTTTCTCACATCCAACCCCACCACTCCCCAGCCATTCACAACAACCGCCAACCAATCACAATCCACAAGACGACAGGGAGTTGGAAGTGTTTACCTTGTATACAGATGGCGCCTCGAACAGACACACTGGAATCGCAGCAGCGGCTGGAGTAATCAGGGACAACCGGGGTAACTGGTTCACAGTTTATTCCAAGAACCTTGGCAAATGCACCGCCCTTCACGCCGAACTTTGGGCACTTCTGCTAGGTCTCCAACAAGCAAAGAATAAGGGATTAGTCAACCTACGCATATACACCGACTGCACAGAAGCCGTTGCCCTAATCCTCAAGGAACAGGAAGGAGACTCTAACCTTTCAGTTATGGTTGGAAAAATTCGGCGCCTCATCCACGAGCTCAAAACTTCGTCGCTCAACCACATCCCCCGACGGCACAATTCCGATGCCGACAACCTTGCCAAATTAGGATTGCACAATGCGCATCTCTACCTCCTCGTCTTCTCCCTACATCCCCCGCGCAATAACCCACAAGAATCGGTCCAACCTCCGACCCCCAACTCTGCTCGCAGGGGAACGACGAAATCCACTCCTCGATTCGCTTCTCCATCGCCGCACCACCCCTCCGGAACGGACTCGTTCCAGCTGAGGCTTCAGGAAAGACGGGAGTCTTTCAACGAGCCAGACCCTCTCTTTTCAGCCTCAAATTTTGACCTCCCAGGGGTATTTTTGTAATTTACCTTTTCACACAGGTCCCCCAAGTATATATTAAAAAAAACAAAGAAAGTTCACGACTGTCTAAATTGCAGTATTAAAAAATCAAATTAAAAATTTTAATTTGATAAATATTTTATTTTGATTTATTTTAATAATTTTTGTAATTAAAAATTAACCGATTTATTTATCAACTAATCAATTTTATAAAATAATTAACTTTTATAAATGAAAATAAATTAGTTAATTTTTATTTTATAATGTTCTTATTCAATTAAACTATAACTTCTTTAATCAACAAAAAATATTATTTTTTAATTATATTTTAAAATTTTAATTTTGTTAAATATTTATTATATACAGTTTAACAACGATTAAACTTTTAAATATTTTCTTTTCTTATCTTAATATTGCCAAATTGTCAAAAATTCAGCTGTTTAGGTTCCGTCAAGGGATACTTAGGTAGCCTACTACTGTCAACGTAGCATTCCAGTTAGCAGCAGTCCCACACTTGATAGATGTCTCGAAATTAACGATTTGATTTGAAATTCCACTACTGTAGGGTTTATCTGAGGTGGTTTTGATAAGGTTAAACAGATCGTAGTTACATCAACGTCGAATTATCACTAACAACACATGGGCCACCAGTTGTTGAGGAAATAAAATGGCTGCATGTGCGGGTTTTGGTTCATGCCCACCGTTAATTATCTTTGTCACGGTATGTAAAGTTGTTATTTGCTGACTGATTTGAGGTTTAAAAGTTGACGGACTATCATTAAGCTTGTGGTTTTCCATTGAACATAAAACAATGTTGGATTTGAAGTAAATCAGTTAAATCCTAGACTCGATGTGTAGAAAATGACGGAAGTTTTGGAGTTTGATTACTTGACCTGAACTTTGGATTTCAGCATTCAACAGGAACGACAAAGCTGACCCGTTAGAGTTTAAATTCAGATATTTTTAACGAACTAATTCATGAGTTAAATCAGACTTAAATTAATCTAAAGTTTAACTTTTTTAAACAAAAACCGACTTATGGATTGACCTATTGTCATCTCTAATATTCAAATTTTATTAAAGTTAATTTTTAAATAACTAATTATAAAAAGTTAAATCGACCTTATTAAAAATTAAATCAAAATTTGTTTAATAAAAGTCGCGGCTCAAGCCCACCCCAAAACTCGAATGAATCTCTACCCGCCTAGCTCCTAAATGGGCCAACCTAACCTGACCTCAAATTTTGATCATCTTGTCGACTCACCCTCCGTGTCACCTCAAAGTCCAGTTAAAAAGAAACACCACAGCTTCTCACGGAAAACCAAATAACAAAAATCGCAATTTCGCAGATTGATTCAACAGATAAAACAAGAAAAGAAGATAAATTGAAGATAAAATGACAAAACATAAACTGATCCAGTACTGATGGTAGAAGTAAAGAGGGACAACAAAGTCGCACGGAATGGCAGAAATGAGATGCAAAAAATGAAATTAGGAATTTTTTAAACATATAATCAGGCTTCGGATCACATCAAACAGTGAAGTTTGAGCCCAGGGCCCAGGTACCTCTCGAAGCTCGAAGAATTAAAGATTAAAAAGGAGTTCAAGCCCAATCAACTCAGATCGAGCTTGTTGACTTAAAGAGTCATGCTAGATTGAATCAAATAAGGCCCAAGCTTATTTTTCATCTCCACTGATAAAGGTTGAGGTCAGGCCTATCGCGTTTTAGGTTGAATATTCAGTTTGGATCATGTCTCGGGCTGAACCAGGCTTGACCTCAGCACGAAGCCTGGTCAACGTGGGTATGATCTTTTGTTTTCTAGTCGAACTGAACTTGGCCAGGTCGCTTTGGCCATCCCTAGACCTGAGGTTTCTTTTCAGATACAGAAACGATATAATACCGCATGTTCATTGTAAAACCGACTCTTTGCAGCAAAACACTATCTTAGCCACAGACAAATTACCAAAAAAAAAAGGTATGAAAAAAAGGGTCAAAGCAGTGATGGCATGATATGTCAAACAAATTAAATCT
Organism: Erythroxylum coriaceum; assembly: GCA_026874005.2. NCBI lineage: Eukaryota > Viridiplantae > Streptophyta > Magnoliopsida > Malpighiales > Erythroxylaceae > Erythroxylum > Erythroxylum coriaceum. Next base: position 8,033,260 of record JANQAP020000014.1, read on the forward strand.
GCTCTGATTAGATGTGGAAACAAATGGCAAATGAGACTCAAGTAATTCACACTTAAAAAGTGAAGAAATGAGTCTCTTTAGTTATCCAATGTATACAAACAATTTCCTATGTTCACGGCCTCCATTATACATGCAACTCTTGCAAGGTAGAGAGACAATTGAACCAATGATCAGAGAGCTCTGAAAGTTGTGATCATACCTTCATGCTGGCATTCATGAGCAATATTTTTTCCCTTCAATACACAAAATCTACATCAGTCAAAAATTCTCTCGCCAGTTGAGAATAGCAGAAATATGAAACAACTGAAAATGCAGAGCAATCCTGGTATAACAAAGACTGCTCTCCAGCTTTCTGGACTTGAAAGATCAGAAGAGGAAGTTTTAGCAGCTTCAAGAAGTTTGCCAGTTAAATCAACACCAATGATGCCAGCTAAAGTACCAGCAGTATTTGAGACCCCCATCACTATTCCCGCATACCTTGGAGCAATATCCATATGATTCACTGCAAACCCAGCTCTACCAAGGGCAAGAAAGCCAAGGGCCACAGAAGAGCAGAAAACAGCCCCTGTGGAAGTTCTGAAGATGGGAATTGTGACCAATGCAAGAGAAGCAACAAAAAACCCTACAGTATTTAAGAATTTCCTCGTTCTAGTCACAGATAAAATTCTTTTTGTGATCAAGTGGTCAGCGATCACCCCACCAATATTTGAGAATACAAACATGTTGAGATAAGGTAACATTTTAGAAGAACCCATTTCCTGAAGACTTAGCTGAAGTCCTTGTTCGAAATATGTTGGCAACCAGTTCATCAACACATATAAAGCATAATGGAATGTGAAGTTATTTGCGACAATTGCCCAAATTGGTAAGCTCACCATAATCCTCTTCCATGGAATTTTAGAATTTTTTATGCTAGTACTCCCTCCATTTTCTACCTTTGCCTTCTGACTGGCTTTCGTTGGAAGTAAAGATTCTCCAAACCCAGCAGCAGCAGCTTTTGGATGCTCAGAACGAGGAGGATCACTAGCATATTTATACCAAAGTATAGACCACAAAACACCTAATGCTGCTTCAGCAAGAAATACAGAATTGGGACCCTTAAACTTCACAAGGCTTGGCAGGGCAAGCATTCCCATCGCCGCACCTAGGTACATTCCTGATGTAGTAAGAGAAACCGATCTTGACCTTTCATGGGGTGGAACCCACTGTGCCAGGACAGTGTGAATGGAAGGAAAGATGAAGCCTTGTGCTACACCAACAAGAAAGCGAGCCACCGATAAAATTACAACTCGATTAGGATCAAGTGGGACCAAAAAACATGTTGACGACCATACAACAAATGAGAGAAGGAGAACCTTCCTTCCACCAATCTTTTGAGCTGCCCATCCTCCAGGCACTTGTGAACAAGCATAACCATAGAAGAATACTGAAAGTATCACGCCTTTACTTGATTGGCTAACACCAGCATCATCGGCTGCTACTGTATAAGCAATAGAGAATCCAACTCGTTCTATATAGCAAACACAAGTGCTTACGAAGGTTAAAATAACAATCAGGTATCGCTTTGGTAACTTCAACCCCATCATACTTCCTTTTACTGCTACGTAACAGTAACTAGTTTGTCACCTTTACTGCATGTAGCAATAACTAGATTGTTAATTGTTCAACCACAAGCCCTCCTCAATAACAAACTTATTCTCAATCTTGCAAAAATGAAGAAAAGGAAAAGAGTGGCACATCTACAAAATTCTCAAAAACCTTCAAGATCGAAGCCAAACCTGGGGAACATCATCATTAGCATTAGTTATGAAATCAATGACAAGTAGCATAATTACGTTTATGGGATGTGTTTAACATTTTAGAGGTAGCATCGCTTGGGTCTAAGAAGTGTGTAACTAGCCTATTAATTTAGGTAGTTCGTGATATTGCAAAACATTGGAAGCTAACAATGAGTGGAGCCCTAAAATCATAGGATAAACATATCTTCTAGTCATAAAATGTTAGCTGCATAGACCTCGCTACCTCATTCCTGTTAGAACTTAATCGTCTTTGTTTGGACAAGGGCTCCTGGTGGCCATCATTTTCATATCAGTTCTTTCACATTCGCTTATTTTTAGCTTTAATGTATATCTTTTATTAAGGACTTTCACATTGTAAAAGACTGAACACTAAGAAAAGACTCTGACAGCGAAGCATGAACACATCCTGTAATCCATAGCAAAATTGCCAAACTAGTTAGAGTCTTAAGTCCATAAAAAAGGGCAATGGCAAAATACCCAATCCCTGGGAACTTAGCAGAACCATAAACCTAACAACAAAAATGTGCAAAGCTGATATCTTTTGGTCATCTTTGTTATCATCAAATGAGTTAAAATCTCAATTACCGTCTTACCAAGATCTGAAACCAATGTTGTTACTATTCTTCTAATTCACTAAAAGCATTTTACTTTTTACATTCCTTCAAATTAAACAAGATAAAACCCAAATGAATAACACTCGAAATCTAGCAATCGATTTACTCGAGTGATGCAAAACCAAACCAAACAGAACGTTGAAAACCAAAGCATTTCATTCTCATTCCTTGGCAAACCCTTGCCGGCTAAGGACGAGTATAAACAAGTAATCAAACAAAACAAGAAAATCCCAGAAGAAAATAAGGGAAAATGAACAAAAAAATTGAAGAAATCACGCTTACCTGAATAGAAAAGAAACAACGATCCAGTACCGGGGAATTTGATCCCCGGCTGGTGATTTCTTTCAAACTTCAAAAAGAACGCATCCCACAACACAGAAGGCAACAGAAGAAGTCAAAATTGGATAGAAAATCCAAAGAACCCTAAGGCAGACAAGGACAGAGAAAAGTGAGATACTTGCAAGTCAACATGAGGCGTAGGTTGAGCCGTTTAGGTGGCTGACGCAAGCAGTGAAACTATAAAGTAACTCGAATGGTTCACGTGTTCTATTTTGATTCCTCGCCAACAAGAACGACGGTTTCCGGTAAACTTTATTTTTTGGTTAATTAATCTTGTTCGCGGTTTTTGCTACAGAACGACGTCGTATTGGACAAAGTTAGAAAAGAAAATGGAAATAAAAGATTTGAACCCAAAATGTTTTTTTTAATTTCTTTAATGTTTAAACTTTAAATTTAAAAAATATATTTTGTTTAAAAATAACAATAAAATATACGTAATATATTTTGAATTATCGTTTTGAATATTTCAAAAACTTGATTAGATTGTCTTATTAATAATATTTAATATATATATATATATATGTTATGTGAGTTTTGTTATTATTTTTTATTAAATTATAAAAAGAGTTTTTAATTATAATTAAAAATAATTAAATTAACAAAAAATTTAAATTACATAAATTAAAAATTATGTTTTTTATAGTTATTTTTATGTCGTTAACAATAATAATAATAATCTGAGTTGGACTAACCAAGAATTTAAAATGATTTAAAGAACCTAAATTTGAACTTAATTTTATTAAAATTTTGGACATTTAAATTAATTTATTAAATTTAAGTTTATATCTTTTCATTTGAACTTAATTTGAATATTTTTAAAAAAATTAAAATCATTTAAAATTTTTAGTTTAACTTATTAATTTTAAGTCAGCGTAATAAAACTAATTAAGATTCTTGTTTCTATGTTCTATTAAATTTTACTTATATATTTACGTGAAGTTTACATAAATATGTGGATAATATTTAATAAAATATAATAAAAATATCATAAATATTAAAAAAAAGCATTCAACGACAGCTTTATGACAGCTTTATGTCAGATGTAGTCGGTGAGTCGCAAATCAATGCGTGACTTGAGGAGTCCAAAGTCCAACTTCCGGTTTGGATTATCCCATTAGTCACTCTTCTTCTTTTGTCTGTTTCTAATCCCTACTAATTGTTAAAATCAATCCAACAAGGCCTAAGGTTATATGTAATAACGTCATCCTTTATAGCAGATTGAGA
>JANQAP020000014.1:8173290-8187610 GCA_026874005.2 Erythroxylum coriaceum
ATACTTTGTACCCAACCCCGTACATTTAAAATAATATCTAATGTTTTAAAATCAGGAATAGAAGTTAAATGGATAAGGTATGAAATTAATTTAAGATTTAAAAAATTTATCGGGTATTATATTATTATAAAATTGACTAAAAATTAAATAAAGTTAAAAATTTTGAATTATAATTAGAAGAAATTGTCTGAAGAATTTAATGTTTAATTGAAAAAATAAGATTATTAAATTAAAATTAATTGATTTACGAAATCGATCGATTAATTAATAAATCGGTTTTAACAACAAGAGTTATTAATATAAATCAAACTGGAAAATTAAAAATCGAATGAAAAAGTCAACTACTTTGAGGTTTTTACGGTTGAACCGACTGAACCAGTTGAATTTTTTAGTAAAATTAAATTATTTGATAAATTAATAATTTAAAATCAAATTATAAAATTGATTTCATTAACATTTACAAATTTAATTTTTAATATGTTATTTTTCGTGATATTAAATTAAAAATAATTTAAAAGGTTTTAATTACAAGACACCTACAACACAAGCCTTAATACGTGAGGAAATTGTAATTACATGAGACTGCTTAAGAAAATTGGTTGAATTTTTTTTAATCGTGAATATTTCTTTCCTATCTTAAGTTATTTTATATATAAGAGTATTGATATTTTTGTAATGAAAAAAAATAGTAGAATATGAATATTGCATTTTTTTCTTTTTTTTGTTTAAGATTCATTAAAAAAATTCTAACATCCTTTTTTCATAAAAAAAAGGAATTCCCATTAAGCAACTTAAAAAAAGAAATTATTAATTTGATAGTTATGCTCAATATAAATTAAGTTATATAGAGCAATTAATATATCATAGTAATTTAGTATATATTTATTATGATAATTATTGGAATCACTAAAGTTTAAATAAGGTATAAATTATTAAATATTCTTGTCATATGACTACCATATATTATAATTGTATTATTTAATAAATTATAAATATCAAAAGTCCTGAAATAATTATATATTCTTTCATATGTTTTACTTTATAATTATTTTAGAGTATTTAATATTTTTTTAATTTATTAAATAATAAAATTTATATAACATACATGACAGTTATATAGTAAAAATATTAATTCGATGCAATCTTTTTTTTTTGAAACGGAGGAACCCTTAGTCGCTATCTTTTGGATGCGTATTGGATAAATCTTTGGATTGACACAATAGCCTGCAAATTACGCTAACTAAGTATTTCGTACTAAGCGAGCCCTGTATGACAAACTCAATCGAAAGAGTGTAAATAGAGGGGATTCAAACACATAATCTTTTAACCTCATACTCCTTATTCTACCAAGTCGACTACTCCTAGGGGACAATTTGATGCAACTCGTTATATCATTAATGAAGAAATTATCGTTGGGTTATTTTTACCAAAAATTAAAAGTTGAATATTTTAATAATATTGTAAAAAAATTAGGGAAGTATTATATAATTGAATAAAGATTGAGTTTTTTTAATAATTAATTCAAAAAATTGGAATGTATCTAACCATATAATGCAATCGTCTTTCTTAAAAGCAAAACTTACCTTATCCAATGTCAAGTGAGCAATTTGATGATGACACCGCACCTCCTTAACATCGTCCAAAAAGTAAAATTAGGAAACCAATCACCTCTCAGGAATTGACGTGGCCCACCTTCCACGTTATTGACTTATTCAAGTATTTTAAATTTAAATTTTAGTTTAAATTTTTATTTAAATATTAATTCTTATTATTTACACACATTCGTGTGTCTCAGAGATTTGTTTATTCGCTTTCTAAACGACACGTCGAATGGAACAAGTAAAGGGGAAGCCATCAAACCACTAATCCACCGTCCATCTCATCTCCAATCGTTATTAGGAAAAGCGCGGGAAGTTCAACGAACTTAAAAAATCAAAACCCCAAATTCAAACGCTAAACCCTAATACAAGCACTGTTTCTCAGTCTCTCACATCTTCTCGAGTCTCTTACTGAGGGAGACAACAATGGATCCTTTCGCTTTTATGACGGGCCTCTGCCGTGTGTCCTCATCTCAGGAGGAACTACTGCGTCGCTGCCCGTTCGCTCTAGAGCCGGAGGAGGCTGACTCCCAACTCTTCCCCGAGGATTCCGGCGAGTTTCCGGTGGAGTGCACCGGAATCTTAATGGTTTCCCCTCCGGAAAGTGCCGAGGAATGTCACGAATGCGCTAATGCCCCTACTGACAACAACGACTTTTTTCACACCCCACCGGAAGGTTCCTCGCTGGCCAGTTCTCAGGAACAACATCAGCAACAGCTAAAGCGATCGGTGGCCGTTGATCCTGGCGGGAATCTCCTGGCGGAAAGAGCAGTAAATGATGAAAACTCGGTGGCCGTTGATTTGGGGAGGGATACGGATATGGGGTCTCATTTCGATTCGGGTCCGGTAACTCTGTTTAACTCCACGGAAATTAGGGTTTCTGAAAGGGAATTACCTTCAAATGATGATTTATGCGAGTCTCCTTTGAAGAAGTCTAAAATTTTGGAATTGGAAACTCCGAGGAATAGTTTAATTGCTGATGCTGGGAACATACTAGATATATTGATTAAACCTGCGGACAAACTGAAATATTTGTCTGAAAAATCTCAAAATTTGGGTGAAAACTCGAAACTGGAGACTCCAAGAGGCTGCTTAGGTACTGAAACAGAAAGCTTTGTTGTCAAGTTCACGAGATCAATAGAGAGATTGTGTTCCTTATCCAGAGATAAAGTAAAACTGGATAAGAATTTGGTTTTACCTACTTCAAGGAGTAATTTAGATGCTGAAACATTAAATCATTCTAGAGATGCTGATAAATCTAAGGGAAGTCATCCAGGTAGAGAAAGCTTCCCAAAGAGAGAGATTGAATTTTCTACTGACTTATTAGATTCCTTTCAAGAAGATGAAGCATTTCGAGGGCTTAGTGGCAGTAGACTCGAAGGCATAAGTAAGGGAAAAGAGGACAGTGAAGCTATCAGACTATTGGACCAGAGAGAGGACAATTCAGCTAAAAAGAGCAGTAATGATATTGGCAAGCTCAGATCCGTTCTTGCTAGTGGTTCACTCATTTGTGGAAGGGAGAAAGATGATAAACAAAAGCACAACATGCGAGTAACGTTATGTGGAAAGGAAAATGCAAGACAAGATGGAATGGGTTATGATGGTGTTCAGTGCACTGCAAGTTGCGAGGAGCTTACCCTCTTAGATCTCCTTAGAATGCTTGCACAGGACTGTGACCATGATCCCTGTATTGAGCAATTAACCATCTACGAGGCTGCAAAAAGACGTGGCTTGACCTTTCCTTGAGGAGGAGATAATGACCATTATCTCGTATGGTCCCTCTACCTACTGATTGGCATAATTACTTTGTTTACAACCTGTACATGTTGAAACACGAGTGTTTAAGATTGTGAACTACATAGCTGCTACAGGATACTGCTCTTTTAATAGATAAATATAATGACAGGAAGGTTTTCTGCTTTCCTGACAATGTTGCAGGTGGCTAAATGCTTTATTTTGTAACAAAATGAATGCTATTGTGCATAGTGTAATTCTATGTAGCTTGTATGGTAATTAGGCTACTCTCTTCACAAATAACTTATAGTTCTTTCCTTTTCCGTTTATTAATGTAGTCTTGCAATGACCCAGTATGTTGTTTTGGTTTGAAATGTCGGAATAATCCATTTTGATTTAGTATTGATAATTGTACACCATCAAGAATTTGCTTCAGATCAGCCTAGAGCCTTAGCTGAGAAGTGAATGTTGTTTCCTTTGCTACTTTCTCTTTAAATCAGAGAGCTGTAGTTGTTTGAAGCAAAAGATTTACCTTGGTTGACATAACAATAATGTTCGGCCCACCATGATGCATGCATTAAAGCTTCTGATCTGAGTGGAAATGGAATGGACATTCTGACTTCTGGATTGCTCTTTCACTGATTTTAAATGGTTGCTTTCAGACTTCTTTATCATATTTTTAGCAGATAAGTTGCAAATCTTTTTCATTGTTAAAACGTCAATGGCCTTTCAAATAAAAAGATAGACAGAGAGAGAGAGAGAGAGCAAGAGTAAAGGTTGGGAATTTTTAAAAGAAGAAAAGAAAGACCACAAGGGAAAATAGCTTTGTGAAACTGACATGTGATCCTGATCCCATTTTAGAGCATATTTCTCCCATCAACATTATTATGTGGTCGAATAATAATTCAGTCTTATCCCATTTTGATGCATGTGATGAATCAGATTGGATGCACCTGTCTTTAGCAAGCAGTATAGAACAGCCTTACAACCTGCCTACAGGTCCAGCCCCACTTACATAGTGAAATATTTCTCATGAGGACTAGCATTAAAATAGTTTCGTTGGAATATGACATCGATATGTGGTTACTTTTATATCAAACAAACGATCATTTGTTATTGAACACATAAGGGTATTGAAATGGATTATACCATACCAAATATTTGTATCAAGTTGTACCAAAAATTTAAGCTTGTACCGACTAATATAAAGGCGGAGGTCAAAATATCAAAAATATAGAATTGAAAATAGACTTCTTTTTTTTTTGATAAATAATATTGACTTCTTTTCTGCTAAAGTTAATTCAAAATTCTTTCTGCCTTCATGTTTGAACAGTTCATAATTTAGCTGATAAGATGCTGTCTAACATATTCTCCAATATAATAAAAAAACTTAAAAAGAGTTCCATACATAACTCTTGAAATCACCTTTTAGGAACTTTCAAGCTATATATTACAATCTTTCTTCCAACCTATACAAAATCAAAACAAAATAAAACCCACCAAAAATTTGTCACTTAACACATTAAGTTTGATTAAAAGGGAAAAAGCAGCAACCATCACACCTCATTCAGTTCTTCATAATTGGTATGGCATGCAAAATCTGATATCCTAGCCATGGGATTTGGCAGAAGGTGGACCTACATAACCCTGAGTAATCAAAATAAACAGTTTTGGCAGTGCTAGGGACGGACTTGATGTTGGTGTATGGAGCTACTACTAGTGTTTGCCTTTGGTCCAAAACTTAGGAGTTGGGTGAAGAAGTTCTGCTTGTGGAAATGAGCTACTACAGGGCACATCCAGCAGAAGATCTTGATCAGAACATTCGTCAACAGAAAGAGGAGTATCCAGCATGAGGAAGCCACCATCTGGAGGCATGGCAAATAAGCTTCGGGGACTGAAGCAAGATCCATCATTATCCATAATTTCTTTGTTTTCATAAGTAGCCTTAGTGACAATCCTTTTAGGACTCTTCATTGTTCTTGCTTCTGAAGAAGTAAGAGCAAAACAATCCTTGAGAACAAGGAAACATGTAAGCAGATGATAACAAACCTGACCATCTCTAAATGTATAGGAACTGTGAATCTATAAATGAATTTACATTTTTCAGTATGCAAACGAGTAGAGATGATATTGCCCATTATTTAAAACTAATAATATAACCTTAGTTTTCACTAATATTTTACGAAATTTGCAGTTTTGATATAAAGATATATAAGAAAGTGCAGTTCCATTTCAACAATATACTTGAGATTAGTGAATATTGGCTAACCTGGAAACTTTTTACCAAGATTATCACCTACTCTACTGGCAGGAGTTGAGTTCTTTGGTGCAATGCCATTTTGTCCCCTTACAATGTTTGAGCTGCCATTAGCAACTGTACACTGCTGCACCCAAAGAGAGATTTTAGTAATTATTTACTAGTGAACTATCACAAAGAGCTGAACTACCACATACTCAAGCTACAATGTTTCTACATAAAAAGATGAGCCCAAACCTTTAGTTCATGGTAATGTTCCACCCATTTGGATTTCGACAAATTGAATAATGCCAGCCTTTTTACAGTCTTACAGTCTTCAGTTTTTGCTCCTGAAAAGAAGAGATCGAAGACACCTTCTGCAAGCAGTTTCTGATACAAAAACATGTCCTCCTTGAATTGAGGGCTATTAAGCATATTTTTGAGGCTGCAAATGCAAAAGGAAATCATTTTAATCTTGATCTCAGGTCAGCTTCTGCAAACTAGATTGATTTGTGTGACATAGAATGCATATAAAAGATGCCTGCAAATTTCATTAAAAAAAAATCTATAGATAAATTGCACACTATAGATAAATTGCACGCACACATAATGGGAAGTAAGGATATTTGCCCAACACAGAATATGGGAGCAAAGTGAAAATTGTTAGCAGATTTCCACCAATCTCAAGAACCATTTGGATACGTAAAGCTGAAACTTCGTAAAAATATTAGTGCATAATGTAACAGTGATATTCACTGTCCAACCAAACTGACAGTTATTACTCGTAGTGACAAAGTGCAAACCTATCAGGAAGTTTGGCAGTATCTACAGGAGGTAGATATTTTAGTAATTGCTGCTGCTCTTCTGTTGTCAAGTTTCTAGCAAACTCCTCGAAATTAAGAATATCCTAAAACAAAAATGCAGTGAATCATAATAAACATCACCAAATATAGACTAAATATTGAAAGTCAATTGTTATTGACACATCTCAAAATCCACAAATCATTTAATAGAAAAGGATATAATTAAAAAAATGGCAGATAACATTGAAATAACGAATTACAGAATCTTGATATTATATGCATAACAAGCCACCATTGCCACGAGTACATTAGAAAAACCAGGACTTCTGTTCTCAGTGAGAAGTAACTGTAATCACAGACAAGAACAACAGATAAATATCAAATTTGCCCATGAAGGTAAAAGCAAATGGAACTTACATTTAGATCGACATTACATAGTAGTGAATTATGATTTTCCAGGACCTGTAGTTTCTCACAGTGAGAATTGTCCCTGAAATTCAAAATAGCAAAAGTTAAACATAGCAAACGTAACTGTAATGCATTCCTCCAGTTTCCCAATATTTAATTTTCATCTTCAATGCAAACTGCAAGCATACTCGTTAAAACAGTGGATCATCCAGGATACTGACTGATTGTATCTACACCCAGATCAAAGATCCACCGACCTAAATGTGACTAGCCAAATCAATTTGTGCGTCCATTGAAACCCGAGTAATTACCTTTTCAGTTCTGCTTGTTGCACTTGTTTTCCAAAAGGATTCTTATCTTTATCACTAGCAGCATATGTTCTGTTTATGCTCTTGCTCTCACTATATACAGGATGGCTCATAAAATGTGAATAAGCTTCATTTGTTGAGTATTGTTTGTTCTCAAAAGAGAGGGAGCTAGCTTCAGATTCCTCATCTCGAGCTATTGAGCTTGGATGTCTAATCAGAACACTTCCATGTCCAATCTCCACAGAAACCATTGGTGTTTCACTCTCAAAGAGCAAATCCTCTTCAGAAGAGCCAGAGAAGCATGAAGATTGTTGTTCATGTAATATAGTATAAAGATCTTTCGTCAGCTTTTCAACCGGAGATGGCTTCGGACGATTGACACATGTCCTCTTCTTGGAAGGTACCATTGTGTCCCACACAATTGATTGAGATGGACCTGAAACCATAACACACAGTTAAGTGAAGCCATTTATGAGTTCAGTACAAGTTTTTGCAAACTAAAGTGAGTTGCAATCCTTCATAACATCCGTCAGCAACATAGAACTAAAGGTTCCAACTTTCAAGCATGTTAGCGTAAGAAATATAAACTGTAAGCAACTGCCATTAAGATCTCATTCTATCTAGTTCTTTTTTTTACCAACAATCAGTGTAAGCCACTTCTGCTCCTTGAGGAAGCCAAACACTATTTTTTAATGGTAGTAATAAGGTCATGATGTATCTCCTATTGGTCCTCGTTCCTTTATTTACTTTTACCATTTTGGAATTGTTACGAGTGATTTATAATCTCTTATACCAATCATTACGACTGAGACCAGGAATATAAGCCAAAAGTGTAACTAGGAAATAGAAATAGCCATATCAGCCCTCTAAGTAATCTCTAAGTTTGCTCCCTGTTTCGGATAGAACATTAATTTTTGTCAGCATTTAACCTGTCAATTCGCTTGTATCTGCACCACCAAACGGTGCACAGCTCTCCGAGTTGGATATGGCTGATCCAGAACTTGACCTATTACTGGTATCTTCGTCAAAAGCCTTTCGATAACCCAGGTTATAGTCAGGATTTAACCCTCCAATCACCCCAGTATCATGGTTTGATTTTCTTTTCAGCAGTTTAACTTCTTTGTTCTTGTTTACTGATATGCTCTTCAACCTAGAGCTCCTGTGGTCCTCATAATCATCAACATCTGCTCGGGCATGAAGTGGAGTATAATTCACGAGTGTGCCTTTTGTTCTCCATCTGGACCCACAAGCATTGCACAGTACTGGCTTCTCAGGAGGCCCATTGCGCCAAAGAGGTGTGCCTAAACCAGATCATTGTTGTAACTTATGTTATATTGCCATCAATGTAAAGTAACAACACAAGATGCCACATACATTAAATTGAACAACAAAGAGATCTGAACATTCAATATGCATATTTCAGGAAAAGGTATTCGGAAAATCTTGTTCAATAAATTTCTAATATTGAAGAAACAAGAAAAGGGAAGGAATATATCTAACGCTTCAAAGAACATTCTTACAGTTATTTTCATTCATACATTACTCAAGCTCAGGCTGATACTTTCCTGAAAAATGGCAGAAGGAAAAAAGGCTGATACTTCACTAAACAATGGCGGGTAAAAGAGTATAATGGTGCTACTATCACTCCCTTTATAAACAAAACACAAACAGAGTAATTGCAAAAAATGCATTCGAACTCATTCATCATTAATCAAACAAAGGAACTTAAGGAATGGAAATTATATTCATAAACATCATTGGTGTAGCAAAACTGAAAATCAAATGCAATAACTGAATTCCTACATGTATATTAGCTAATCATATTCTGCATACCATAGTCCAAAGTGGTACTAATTGAACGAGATAAAAGCAAAACGATGTTGCAAAATGATGACATTCCCAATTAATTTTAAAGCTAATGGCATTTTCACAGTCAAAGTTGATTCGAGATTGTATTAGAACAATGTGCATAACACGTTTAAGACCTTAGAATTCCCGATGCAATGTTTGAATAGTTTGACATTTTCCACATTAAAGACATGAACAGCTCCATCAGGAACTTAACAGCATATGCAAAGGCCCTAACTTCATTTGATCAATTTCATAGGAACACAAACAGAAAAAACTACAGTTTTGACTTGGTATTCGGGATCATTACATTCTTTGGTAAACAAAAAAGAAAGCGTCAACTAATCCAATACAGTCTATCCAATGACCCAGTAAAAAAAGACACCAAACTCTGTTCCTGTAAGGAAATATAGTTCAAACTATACTAAAAAGTCGAAGAAGAAAAAGAACCAACAAGCGCAGAAACTAAAGGCCTATGAATTGGATAAGAAAACTCATTAGAAAAACAAATCTACATCTCATTTGTCACAGAAACAAGTATCCCCTTGATCCAAATCAATAGATTAACAAAAAAGCAATGAGAAACAACTCAAGTTCTTCATATAATATCCTTACCCAGGTATCATTTTCCGTGTTATATATAGTCAAACTGTTTATTGGTACTGTAAAATTTTCACGGCACAAAAGATTGAATCATTAATAGAAACATTAGATTGAAAAAGGTGAGCTCAAGGAAAAACTTTCCCCATCTTTAATGAGGAAAAAAAAAATGGAGGAACAAGAACTCACTTGTAACTCCACAGTGACAGCAAGGTCCTTGCTTGCCCATGTCTTTCTCTTTTGCTTAAAGTGAAGGATATTGAAAATTCAATGAAAATTTACAAACAGAAAAACTGAATTTACCAAAAACAAAACTTTACAGAATAGAAACTTCTTTTTCAGAATTTTTCATAAGAATTTTTGTTTGTTCTCTTCAAACCTTTATATGTCTATACAAAAACAACTGGGCACGTGAGGCTTTATGTCCCAACAAACCCAGAAAAAGGAGTTTGCCAAGAAAAGAGACCAAACGCCCAGAAACTCACAAGAGCTTGTTTCTCCTAATAGCTCATGAAAAATCACAGAAACCCAGTTAAAAGGGGAAGAAAACCAAAAGGCAAATAGAAAGAACAGATTTTGTTGTGTGTTTTCAGCTGGGAATCTATACAATCCAATAGAGAAGAGAAGAGAGAGAGAAAGAGAGAGAAAGGGAAGGCTTTGTTGTTGTGTGTGTACATGACATCTCTTCTCTACTTAGTTGTTTTGTATGTGAAGTAAATGTTGGAGCTTTCCTTTCTTTGCTTTCCATTTATTTTTTTTCTCTTCTTGTTGATGTTATTGACATTATTTTAAATCCCTCTCTCTTTAATCCTTTGAAGTCTATTATATATAAAATTATTTATTTGTTTTTAATTTTTTCCCTTATATTATACATGTCCATCTGTTGACTATTGACTTTTTTTTTCTAATTGTTGTTAAAATGTTAAAAACATTCATGAAATCCCTTTTAGTAATAATATAATAATTTATAAATTATATTAAATTAATTTAGCAATTTAAAATTTAAGATGATAATTATTTAATTAATATTTATATAATTAATACATAAGAATAACAACAATAACTTAACAAAAATTTATATGATTAATGTATTTTAAATTATTAAAATAAAAAATAAATTTTGCAAAAATACTAAAATTAGAAAAAAATTAAATTTTAGATTTGTTAAATTTGATTTCACTTGAGAGAGATTGGGGAGGCACGCGAGTAGATATGGCAATTTTTGGCCTACGAGCTTAACTTTACTTGTTTTCAATAAGTCAGGCTTAGGTTTAGACAAACTCGAGGTCTAATTATTCTAAGCAAAATAACATCGTTTTATTTAGAAGAGTTAGGTCTCGGGTAAACTTAGATCTGGGTAATCTAGATCCCGATCTAATTAAAAAATAAATTATTTTATATTTTTAATTAAAAAAATTATTTTAAAAAATTGGTAGGGCTGGCCCACGCGAGAGAAGAAAAAGGAGAAAGAAACTGAAGTGGGTTCGTATTGGCTTGCTGTTATTTTAATTTTTTCGGTATTTTTTATTTGTATAAAATATTTAAAAAATATGATATTGCACATTCTTTCTTATGTGATGACATGATGTCTGCTGATAAAAATTAAGTGGGCGAGTACAACAAGCGTTTAAACCCACCGCCACGGTCGCCGATTCGTGGTCACAATCACATTCGTCGCCTTCTGATTCGCTGTGATATTTTCCAGTTGGACCCACGTAAAATATTTCTGTCGTTGGCGATTTGGATCCTAAGGTAATTAAGGTAGCGGTCAGTCAATGTGATTTCTCTTAGCTGTTACTTTATCATTAATACCAATGACTTCTTGTTTTTCTCCATATTTCGCATTTTCCTTTTTTTTTTAATTTAGGTACCAAAAATACCCCTGATAAATACACTAGTGGGAATCTCACCCATCTTGCTAGCTTTGAGCTTATCAATTAATTTGAGGTCTATTCAACTAAATGTAAATTATTCATAAAATCATGAAGTTTTGATCCAACGGTTGAGATTCATCTATCCTTAGACTTGACCAATGAATAGGTAGGTCAAAGAAAAAAGGTGAGAAGTCATATGGTCACGCTTAGACCTTTCAATTTTTTTTATTTTTGGTTTTGGTGATTTACTTATTACACATTATTAATATTATACACCTCATTGCCGTACCTTCATACATTATTTACAGTATGGACTTGATGGGAATAGAACATAAGATAAAGTCCATTCAATAAGTCTAAAAATATTTGGGACGGGTCCTATATGCTAAGTTATTCAATCAAGGAAGGGATTTACTTTATTACCAAATTAAGTTTATTTATATTATTTTTTATAACAAAAAAGCTTCAACAATTACTTTTTATATATATACATGCCGATGTTTTAAAAATTAGATTAAAAGTTAAATTAATAAAATAAAAAGTTTAAGGTTTAAAATATTCAATCAGAATTAGATGGTCATATAATTAGATAAAGTTTAAATAAAATTAAAGAATTTAAAATATAATTAAAAGAAATTGTCCTTGTTTATCAAAGAATTTAAAGTTTAATTGAATAATTAGTAAATAAAAATTAATTAATTAATTATAATTTATAAGTATTTATTAATTTACAAAAGTGAACAATTATTTAATAAATTGATTAATTTTAAAAATAAGAATTATTAAAATAAATCGAACTAAAAAATTAAAGATAATAAAAAATTAATATTTTCACATCGTGGGCCACTACCAAATTATCAAATTTCATTTATTTTATTGGGAAGGTATGGAATTAGATCAGGAAAGTTCCTGTAGTCAGTCTCATTAGTGGGTCCCAACAGAGCTACTAGTTCTATCCTCTTACCTTCTTCAAGGCTTCAACTTCCCTTTTGCCTTTGGATTTTCTCCCTGAGATTTTTATAATTATATTTATTATTTTAAATTTTATTTCATCTAGTCTAGCCCTAGTCAAAGGGCAAACAGTGACAACAAAAATCAAAGGTATTTAATATTATTAGACCACATGAATTGAAAAAAGCTCTTATCGTTATAACCCGTAAACTCGTGAAATTAAATATTTCACTGATAAATTTCAACGAAACTGTAATATAAATTTTAACATATTTTTATAAGAATTATTTTAATCAAAAATATATTCAAATTGAGTGATTATATAAAATTCTATCATGTAATCAACAATTATATTACATAACAACATTTGTTAAAATACTTTTAAAATAGTGATAGGACGTGTTTGTGTATTTCAAATTAGGAATGAAGTTTGATGTCGCTCGTGATGGTTAAATTAGGCAATAGGCTCATTAAATATTTTGTTCTAGTTTTATTCTATTAAATCTTATTTATATATTTATGTAAGGTCCACATAAATGTGTTGATGAGATTTAATAGAACATAATAAGAACACTATAATTGATACAAGAAATCTGACACCTAAAATAAGAAGTCCAAAACAAGTAACCAAAATCTAAGGTATAGTACACCATCATATATCATGCCAATGGGGTCGATCATAATCTGACGGCCACGTGTACAACTAATATAATAAGGTGCATCATTGGAGCCATGTGGTACGCCGCACTAAATTATATAGAGTAAACAAAGAAAGGAAAAGCCGTATGTAGCCTCTGAATCTGATTAGGAGACTTAACAGCTCACAACTAATGTTCAGATTTTCCTAATTTCTTATTTAATGTACACCAAACCATTAACCCCATCTCACTCTTTTTCCTTTTTCCTTTTTTACTTTTAATATTCTAATAATTATATTAAATATAACTTGAAATTATTCTACGTTGCCATATTTAACAAGTTCTTTTTACAGCGTTGACTGCTGTAGGGTCACCAAACTGTGTTCTTTCCTCTCATTAATAGAAAGAACACAGCTTTCTATTAAACCTTTTTACTTTTTGTAATTATGGAGTCAATTTTGTGGAATTATATTTATATATCCCATATAAATATATACATACACACACATATATATATAATATGAGTGTGTATGTATGTATTTATGTGGAATATATTACCATCTTCGTTGTTGTCGTCAACACCCAATTAAAGTTCTACTGAAGTGCGGGATATTTATGTGGTATATATCTTACTTGAATTAATTTTTTTAATTTACCTCAGATTAATTCGTTGATTTAAAATTGAATAAGATGCAATTCATATGTTTTTATTATTTTAATAATAATTTTGAAAGAAACCAAAAAATATTTAAGTTGCAAAATATTAAATTATACTAAATTTAAGTTTTTAGTAAATAATAAATGTAACACCCTACTATCATAAATTACATACCAGAATACCCAGTAGACTGTGCAAAATCAATATTCTCATGTATGTGTATGTCACGTCATGCATAAGCATAGATTATGCTTTCTAATTTTTCTTTAACCTTTTATAAACACTTTTTTTACCTTATCATAAGTCACAGGATGTTACAATAAGAGCCTTTACGATATAAAAGAACTCATCTAAAAATGAAAATATGATCAATATTACCCCGAAATATATTATATATAGATATGTATTATAGTCAAAGTCAATTGGGTATAAAACTCCTCGCTTTGCGAGAATATGAAGAGAGTCATAATATATGCAATCTTTCTTTTATATTTTCATAAAAAACTATTTTCGTGACTTGATCATGTGACTTCATGGTCACAAAGGGCTTACATTTGAATATAACTATTCTAATATGGTCTATATCCTTACTTTCACCTTCCTTAGTTCGGTACATTTAATAAATAATTGATTTAGATTTGTAATTAATAATGATTGGCTCGCT
>JANQAP020000014.1:8203986-8214485 GCA_026874005.2 Erythroxylum coriaceum
AGCTAATTTTACCAAACATCTCTAACAAACAGCTAATACAATCCGCTGGTCAAATCAGCTGATAGAATCAGCTATCAACTAACAGCTGATAGAATCAGCTAATAGCTGATGTAATCAGCCGATTGCCAAACAAGGCTAAAAAGCCAAAAATGCACAACCAAGTAAAACCTCAACGCAGAAAATTTTGAAACTAAATATAAATGAAGTCATAAATAGCATTGATGCAAGATAAAGAAATGAAGAACAACAGAAGTACAATTTCAACCTTAATTTTTTCTACAGTAGTCAGAGACACCAAAATAATCTAAAATAGGCTCCCCAAAATCCTCATTGTCCATCTCCACGTAGACAAAGATAAGCTGCAATAGAAACAAAAGACTTCAGTAAAGCAAATTTCCATTTTCAAAGAATATCACCTGACTAATGTCAGTATTGATATTTATTGATTTAAGAAGAAAAATAAAAGGCTAAACTTTGCAAAAGCCACAGTTACAAACTCAATTCTTGAAGGTTAGAACTGGAGTAAGTTTTAAGCCACAGTTTCTCCGTGCATCCATACCTCAAGGAGAACATCTTTTGACTCATCCAAATCAATCTCATCAAAATTATCATCAACCACTATTTTGAAATCCCCATCATTCTACAACATCCAAATACAGAATTGCAGCTAGATCAGAAGATGGAAATTAACATGCAATTGGACAGAAACATCAACCATTAGCTTACAGTTTCAAGAATTGGATCCGACTTGAAGAAAGGTTTTAGCTTGTCCTCAAGGAAATCCTCACCAAAAGCTTGAGAGACGAAAAAGAGAACCAAAAATTGAAATGCCATTAGGCTGCCGTTATTTACATGCCTAGTACTCTCAACACCAGTTTCCTTAGGTCCAACAAAAAGCCAAAAATGCATAACCAAGTAAAACCTCAAGGCAGCAAATTTTGAAACTAAATATAAATGAAGTCGTAAATAGCATTGATGCAAGATAAAGATGTGAAGAACAGCAGAGGTACAGTTTTAACCTTAATTTTTTCTACAGTAACTCTCAACTTCTCAATCGAGTACAAATGTCTTGGCATCATCATTTCCTGTGTTGCAGTACTTTTGGAGCATTTCCAGAGGCACCAAAATAATCTGAAACAGGCTTCCTAAAATCCTCATTGTCCATCTCCACGTAGACAAAGATAAGCTGCAATAGAAACAAAAGACTTCAGTAAAGCAAATTTTCATTTTCAAAGAATATCACCTGACTAATGTCGGTATTGATATTTATTCATTTAAGAAGAAAAATAAAAGGCTAAAAAGATCCAGTACACTCCTTTCAACTATTGGAATCATTCAACGATATTGACAATGGAGTGGTAAGTTTAATAATTCTTTATTAGTTATCTTCCCCTTAAAAAGTTTAGCCGATTCCTCAAATATTGGAAAAACTTTCTGTGAATTGTTTGAAGTTGCAATCAGCAACAGCTGAATAAAGGAAAACAAGATAGTCAATGAGACATATTAAACAACCAAATTATTTGTAACTACAACATATGATCAATTTCCAGAGATAGTTAGCTACTAACAACATTATTAGTACTTAGTAGTTACATCCCTCTGAATATTAACATCAAAACAAGTCTATAGACAGGGTATCCCTTAAAACCTAGTTCACGTGAAAGATGGGTCATGAGCACGAGTTTGTTTTATAGACTCAAATCATCAGTCTCTCCTTTTCTTTTTCTTCTCATTCTTCTCAGCTGAATTCTTCAACTGCATAAGGCAAATTTTATAAGAACATTCAGTATAAGTCAAAGATCTCAAGGTAAATAATGAGTACTAGACATAATTAGTACATTTCTGCCTAACTCACCATAATAATAAGAACTCGAACAAAAACAACAACAAAGTCGGTGAAAAGGTTCAGAGCATGCTTCACATAATCCAGATCACCAAGGTGAGCTTTCTCAATGATATCTTGGGTGTCAACAACTATGTAACCCACGAAAACCAAAAGCCCAAAGTACAACTGTGAAGGTCAAAAGAGAAGTTTAAAGGTTAGACAGCGTTGTCAGACAAAGAATGTAAATAATGCAGCAAGAGTATGTACTAACCTCAAACTTAAATATGGCTGCGGAACCACCAAAGATGGAGGATGCGAAGTGCAACCAGAGGAGGATAGACAAGCCAGACGAAAGCAAACCACCAAGGTAAAGATACTCTCTACGTCTTGCCACCATAGCAGCTCCTGAGAAACATCCAAAGGCGATTGCAGTTCCCACAAAGGCCGTGATCAGAACACTGACACGCAGAGAAAATCATCAATAAGAACCACTAGTCAATTACTAAGTTCAATCTTTCATACATCAACAGCTATTTAATTAACCAGATTAGAAAAAAGTGGCAAGCAGATAAAAGCAGGCATCTTAAGAAGAACCGCATGATGTCGGTTATTTACTCCACAAATCTTTGCAACCTGTGGTCAAATGTTTAATACTGGTTTCTAGCGAAGAAGACATCTTACGGAGTAACGGATCAGAAGAGAGATATACCTAGGATCAATCTCCATAGCCAAGTCAATCAGAGGACCAATGGATGCCCCTTCAAAGAGCCCAGCTGCCATCAAAAGCGCAACCCTCTTTTTCTGCGGACATATTAATGACAAATGAGTGAATTAAACAAAACAAAAGGTGATACGTGAATGCTAAAAGTACACATAAAAACCCAATACCTCTAGATAAGGAGGAAGACTCAATAACCAACCCATACATCCAATGCATGCGAATGTAGTCAAAAGACCACCAATGTTCCACAGAAGATGCAAGTACGCACCAGCTGCCGATGCAACCACCGCACAGCACAACGCCAGATACACCTGCAAACGTTGAAACAGTTTTCCACAATAAAATTAGAACATCCGCAACAAACCCCCAGAACAAGACCGTGAATTCATGTTTCGACTCAGGTAAAACCCTAGCATCGAAAACTGTCGCAATCACGCCTTCACGTTATAACTACGATTAATTTTACGCACACCAAATTCATAATATCCCTAATTAGTGAAATTATACGATGATAAATACCAAATATTCCGGAAACCAAAAACTACCTTTTAAAAGGAAAAAAAAAGTAGAATACCTGTTTCAGATGAGTCTGGACGACAGGAGAGATCTGACGGAAGTTTTTAAGGGAGTCATAGCTCCAGCTATTCCTGGAAGCCGATTGGGAATCGAAGAAAGAAGCGAAAGCGTCCATTGTTTGGAGAGAGAGAAAACTGCCTAGAAAACGTGATAAGATGTCAATCGAAATGATGCGAAGACAGTCGATTTTAATTTATATTATATCAACGGAGATCGATGCTTGGTCGTAATGACTATATTTCCCTTAAACCGTCTCGCATCATTTTCATTCTAAAGTTGGAGTGGGGTGGGCCTCTTGGTTAGCGCGAAATCGTTCGACAAAGTTCTGGAAATTACCAAGAGAATAAGGACTATTTGGGAATTAAGTTGTTTTTTCTGGAAAAGTCGTGGTTGACTGAGCCGGCGAGAGCAAAGTCTTAGCTACGAAGCAAAACATAAATAATGCATACGTGTTACAACCACTAAGGTATTGCCACGTGTCCACGATTGGATTGAATGGGGTGATGACCCTCCAATCGTGAATATGATTTTGAAAGAAAGTTTTAAAAAGTAAATTGTATACCAAGATCTTTAATTTTTTTAATTTTTTAGTTAGCAAATAAGAATTTTTATAATTAACATGAATATCTATTTAATTTTCATTTTTACTACTTACTATTAGGATTACATTTTCTATTTATCAAATATTACTTGAGAAATTATTATATATGAATTAATTTTTTAAAAAGAGTGAATTATATTTAAAATTTTATGATATTAATCAAAATTGGTAAAATATCAATTAAATTGAAAATAACTCATCCTTAAACCTACCCTTAACAATATTTAGCATGCACCTAGTATTTCATAGTCGCTATCATTTGAATGCCGAGTAAACTTTCAAATTGACGCAATAGTTTATAAATTATATTAATCGGGTACTCCGCACTAGGCAAGTCCTGTAAGACAAAACCGATCGAGAGAGTGTAGATAAAAGAATTCGAACACAAGACCTATTGACCTCACACTCCCATACTTTACCAACTTGACCACCCTAAAGGCTTATGGCCATCAATTTACTACTTTAACGATGATTACAATTAATATAAATTAGATTACGATTACTATAACTAAATCATCTTAAATGATTTACTAGTGTGTAAAAGTAATTTAATGTATTTTGCCATGAAGACCAACAAATTAAGAACCATGAAAAACACTAAAAAGGGTAATTGGCTCCTTTTAAAATTACAAAATAATTTTTAAGTAATTTAAATTAATATTTAAAAAATAAATAAAGTCGCTGGATTCAATTGAATAGGTTAAAAGAAGCTCGTAAGTTCCCTTTCAGTTTCAGACAGGAAACTCAAAAACCAGCCTACACAAGGAAATGTGAAACTATCTACCAAAGTCACACTAACAGTAACATACGAATCAAATCAAATAAATTCCAGCAAACCCCACAAATTCCGCAACCATATACAAAACCATGACAAGAACTTTATGGATCCTTTCCAGACAACAGAACCCCAGAAATTATACAGTAGTAATCCACAGGAATACTTGTCTCCTAAGGTCCCAGTGGTTCCAAGTTATTCTGTTGGTGGAGAAGAAAGTGAAAGCTTCAAGAGGAAGCCAACCATTATTCCGATGAGCCCCACAACGAATGCAAACATGAGCGAGAAGCTCGGATCACTTTTCCGATATCGTCGCCTCTTCAATATGTCCTGAAATAAGAATCCAAAACAAAAATCATCAACAAGGTTGTGCTTCTGACTACTGAATTAAAAAAGAGGAGAATCACGTTAAGTTATTCACCTTCTCTTTATTTCTTATGTCCAAATCAAATCAATTCCCACCAATATTAGGTAACCAGTTAAAGTAATTCGCTTACCGGCCATTGGTTTAAAGCTTGAACGGGAAAGTGAATAAAATTAAAACAAGGACCTAGACTGAAGTACAAAGTATATACCAGTTCCTGTTGCAGTTGATGTGTTTGCCGAACAGCTGCATCCCTTTCATCCTTGAGACGCTGTACAGCCTAAACCCAAAAAAGAGAACATGTTTAATCCTAAACAGACATATATACTACAGAAGTAAAATAACAGATTGTAAGGGGTGTAAAGCTTTGAAACTTTAGACAGCTTTGCCACAGTTTGCTCTAGCCCCCTACCAAACAAAATTCCAAGAAGACACTAAGTGGTACCCAATTATCCAAGATGTTGAGAAAAATTTCCTGCACACTATACACGGAGTTATTCTACTGTTGTTCATAAAAAGATGATCGCTTCAGTTATTCACAATTGTTGGGCATGAAGGCGCTCGATGATGGTAGCTGCAAGATATGTAGACATGTATGCTAACCCACATCATTTTCTTTGTACAAGCCATGCCTTATGTGACATTGGTTCTTAAAATTTGCACACATCAACCTCATATGCTCAAATCTCAGTGAAGAAGGGGCAGGGGAATTTATTCCCCTTAAATTCCCTAGATCCCATCTGTGCCCCTATCTTTAACTGGTCTGAGGAAGTAATTTAATCGAAGCCCAGACAAACTGACCCAAACGTCACCTTATCGCTAAACCCAACAAAAATTAAAAAAAATGAAAGCCAACTCACAGAACTAGGATCAGAACTTTGTGTGGAACCCCTTAATGCTTCATCTTCCAAACTCCCTTGAGCTGATGAGGGAGAAACATACACAACTCTGAGTTTGCACTCCTCTATAGTCTTTTCACCATTGTCCTTATTAAACTGAAGTCACAATCAAACATCGGTTGCATATAAATAAGATTAGTTCCAAAATAATACGATCTAGCTTACTAAACAAAAAAATTTTGGATTTTTTTCCAAGTTAGCATTCTCACGAGATCTGGTGGAAGTTCATCAACATCAACATGTGGCTGCACCGTCGTACTCTGCAGGAGAAACTTATCTTTGCATTGCATATCTGGAGGGTATTCTCGTTGAGCTTGAAGAGTAACTGAAGGCCAAAAGGTGATCAGTGGTTAATGTTCAACAAAATGAATAATTATGCCAACTGAAAAAAGAACAAAATAGCATAAAAGCATGACAGAGATAATATACAAGCAATAGGTAATAACGTTTCGAGCCAATTTATTCATCTATAGACAAAAGATTTACAGCATAACTTGGTGGTTGCTCAGCTTATCATTTTGATACTAAAACATTTAAGCTTTAGAAAGCATCTCGTTTATATAAGGTCTATCTTTGGCTAAAAGGGGAAAAAAAAGTTTTGTGAGCAACAGGCAGCACCTCTAATGACACACGAATCCCAAGGTTGTATAACACCACTGTTGGGTCTCACAAAGTACTTCTTAGGTGAAGTGGTTTTAACCTGAGACAAAAAGGCAAAGCAATCATAATCAAGACATGCATATAAGCAGCCATAAGCTTGCAGAGATGTATTCTATCGATAAAGGCAGATTCGACCTTAAAAGCAACATGGTGCTCTGTATTGTTTGCAACTTTAAGGTCACAAAAGCTTTGCTTCTCCAGTTCAACTGATCAGATAAGCAACATCATAGTAAGTCCAAGAACTTCAAATTTTTGTAAGGATGCTGCTGGATGAAACAAGTGTACAGATCATATGATAACCCTTTTGTAATGGGCATTGATGGTCACAATTACAAATTACAAGCTTATATAAGGAGTGATTACATTGATAATCATTAGCATACATCACTCACAATTCTATCTAGCACATATTCAAGCTTACGCATTCCAGTTCAAAACCCATACAAACAGATAGCACAATCATTTTTTTAGGGATAAGTATATATTTTCTATCAAAATTTTTCTTAGTACCAACAGTCATCAGGAATTGATATCCAAAATGCAACTTAATCTTTATCTGCTTTAACCCACCTTCTACAACAATGCATCACCGAGTAAACATATCTACCATATTGACATCGAGTACAACGACTTAAATATAGCTGACAAACAAAGAACAATTTCAACATTTGGCACCTATTACAGTCAAGCAGCAGGTAGTGTGAAGTTGATGAAGAAGCTCGTAATGGATGACAAGAGAGATTCATTCTTCACTGTAATAAATCAACTTTTCTGTTTAGGAGGCAAAAATCTTCAACCTTGCTCCTTATCTTAATCTCTTACAAGAATGTAACTACAAGGCAAGGATACATCATACAAGACGTTCGGCATGCAAACCGTAACATATGAAAATTTTAGAAAGAAAAGATTGTCAAGTTCCAGCATATTCATGAATTGGGATTTCCATCCACATGTCAAGTTTGTTTAAGCTACTCGTTGCAAATATCGTAAATCCTAGTACTTCCCTTAAAATTGTAAACATTCATGGGTTGGAAAAGAAAATTCCTTAAAAAGATTCAAGCCACTCATAACACGGGGGGTAGGAGCAGAGACTATTAGCTAAACTATAAATTAAAAAGCCAAATGTAACTCTCAACTTTTAAATCTATGCACCTGTAAAGTTGTCCCTCAACTTTAATTACGAAAAGCAGATAGCTTGCCATGTTTGATTATTTATATAGCTATTATTACCACTTTAACAGTCCCAACTTGGATGAATATCTTCTCCATTATTGGAGTATTACAGTTTGAATCTTAACAAGTTACTACAACAAGTACAGATAGAACCTGGGAAGGACCAAAAGGTAACCATCTAATTCAAGAAACCCTAAGTTAAATAAGGTCGGTCATTGAGTCCATTCGGAACAAGGTTAAACAGAATTTAGCACAATTCAATTGCAACTCCTCATACCATGTGTTTGGAGCATCAAAAGTATGGAATTGAAATTTCCATAGAATCAACATAATTTACTCCAATTATAACTCACATTAGACCATCCTAAGTAATGTCTAAAACGCTGTTATTTTATATGGTGGGAAAAATTAAGGATATATTAGGAAATGACACATTCTTAATCAATTCCATCAGTATATCAAGGCAAAGATAAAGAAAAATTCAATTAGATTAAATTACATTATCGTTTATTCCAAACATAATGATTCATTTCATTTGAATTCCAAAATTAATTGGTTCAAATGCCAACTTGGTTACTAAGTAAATGCATGAATGTTCTTAACATGCCTTCTGAGACGCAACACAACAAAGATAAAATAATGAAAGAAAGATGGCAGCAATTTTCCAACACAACTTTCGATGGATCTCAAAGCTTAAGCAACAGCCAATAATTCAACAAATTCAAACATGCAAATCAATTATCAAAGAAGCTATCTAATTCCCAAGAGAAACCAAACAAAAGCTGTCTAAAAATGGAATAATCCAAAATCGAATTATCATAACAGATATACGCCATTTCTCGACGGAGATGGGATGAGGTGAAGAAGATCAAGAATAAGTGTATAGCTCAGGTTGATTCATTCGCAAGAAAATTTCAAAGCAACCATCGCCCATATATATCTCATCTTAACACTCTCAATCTAATTGATCCAATCAATTATTTCTTTCTTCCCCATAACATGCACAGCACGCACAAATGACGTAATTTGACACGCGCACCTCAGGAAATGAACACGATCCGTAAAACTGAATTTGGGATTCAATCCAACGAAAAATGGAATACAAAAAGAAAAGGAGGAAACTTACAAATGAACCTGAGCTCGTCGGGATGTACAGTAACCATTCGAGAACCACCACCGGCGGTCATGTCGGCACCAACCAGTCACACACCAGATCAATCTATGAATCTCAAACTCAAAATTTTCCACAACCCAAATCAACCAACAACACACAAAACCAATCAAGACCCGCCAATCCACTCAGAAACAACAGGGAAACAAAGGCGCGACCGAACCAAAAGGAAAAAAAAAAAGAAGAAGTCTCACTGAAAATTGCCGAGAGAGAGCGAAGAAACAGAAGAAGAAAATCAAGAGAGACAAAGATGATGATATGTAGTTAGAGGAATGTGGCGTTTGAATTGGGATTAGAGACACGGAGTTTGATTAAATAAACAAAAAAGAAAACTTGGGTCAATGTTTAAGGCGAGTATTTCGAACTTGAATGGGCCGTCCTTGTCTAGCTCTCTCGCTCGCTCGCTCGCTCTTACACTAGATGAAGAACAAGAGGAGAGAGGGTAGTTTGGTGATTATGTGCACACCTTTGGGGTAAGAATGTAGACATGACAGACGTAGCTTACCTTGACTTGTACAATTCGGAGAGAGAGAGAGAGAGAGGTACGACACGTGGCCATCATTTATGAAGGTGACGCCCGCTTCCAATGCTGCTAATTACGTATTTGGGTGACCAAGCTGGATGTGGGACCCTACGACGTGTCACTTTGCTGTTTTTTTTTTTTTCATTTGATTACTTCTGTTTTCGTCGTTTTTTAATTTCTTCAATTTTATTTTTATATATTATTGATAATTACTACATGTAAGAAAAAATTAAAGATAAAATATTTTAATTAATTAATTTTTATTTTTATTTCTTATATAGTATTCTTTAATAAATTATCAATAAAAATTATTTTATTTTACTAAAATAAATAATTTTAATTTTATGTAATAAATTAATATTTATTTTCAAAAATATTTGTAATTGATAGTATTTAAAAGTGATTTTCATAAATTTTAAAAAATAAAAATTCAAACAAATAGACTTTTTATTAAATTTAAAAATAAAAATAAAAAATAAAAACAAACAAACCCTAATTTTTATTTTATTTTAATTAAATTAAATCTTATAAAATCATGCCTTTAACGTCTGATTATTTTCTCCGAGTAAAGGACTTTGTGGAATTTTTTTTCAGTCTTTTTGTACTTTTATGATATTTTTTATTAGCTTTTAAAATTTTTTTTAATCCCAAATGTAAAGATGAGGAATTAAGAAATATTTAACTAAAAATTTGTTAAAACATTATTAGAAGTAATGATCATGACAAATTGAGTTTCGTGAGTTCTAACGAGAGATCGAACTGAGGAACATGATGCGATGCGAGAGTGATCAGAGTGGCTTGGTATAATGCGAGAACAAAGTGAGGAGTAACCTATGTGAGACATCTGTGCGAGAACGAAGAGCTGCCTTTGATTTAGGGATTTCATTCTTAAAAAACGACATAATTTTAGTTTTGTTGTTAAACGACATAGTTACGTTAATTTTCACTAATTATGTTAATTTGATCTGACTTGTATTAGTACTAAAATACATGGTAAATTACGTTAATAGACACACTAACATTAAGTTATAATTAAAAAAATTGAAAGTTTGAGTATTTAATTATCACTTTTTAAAATTCGAGATATAATTGAATAAAGTTTGAAATTTTTTATAATTAATCCTAAAAATTAGTAAAAACATAAAAAATAAATTAAATATAATTTTTTTAGTTTATTACAAAGATAATTAAAAGATCTTAATTTTATAATT